>JAYMFT010156620.1:700-12510 GCA_038088735.1 Panulirus argus | reverse complement strand
GAGAGAGAGAGAGAGAGAGAGAGGGGGGGGGAGAGAGAGAGGGGAGAGAGAGAGAGAGAGAGAGAGAGAGAGAGAGAGAGAGAGAGAGAGAGAGAGAGAGAGCGGGCAGGAGGGAGCCAAAACAGGTTAGAACGGTCAAGAAGGACTGGGATGGTAGGGAGAGGGGAAATAGGAGCAGGAAGATAAGCTGGGAGAGGACAGAAGGAGAGACAAGTTGGGAGAGGACAGAAGGAAAGACAAGTTGGGAGAGGACAGAGGGAGAGACAATCTGGGATAGGACAGAAGGAAAGAACATGAGTTTAGGACTGTTGAAGGTGGCAGGGAGAGGGGCAGGACTGTGGGAGAGGACAGGGAGAAGGAAAGGACCGCGGGAGAGGACAGGGAGAAGGGAAGAACTGTGGGATAGGACAGGCAGGACGCTTGGGACGACATATGTAGGTCATGGTGATACCGGAAGCAGGCCACGCCCACTCTCCCATAACACAACTCGCTCCCCTGCTCTCTCCTCTCCCAGAACGCTCTCACTCTCTCTCTCTCTCCTCTCTCACACAAACCCGCAACAACCAGAACCCGCTATCGAACGACGATCAACACGTTTCTTCTCGGCAGAGCCTCTGTCTCCCAACCTCACAACCTAACCTAACCCCACACACACCTCTTATGCCACCTCTCACCCCACCCCCTCCCAACCCCCCAATCCCTTAATATAACCCCCCAATCAACGGGTATTCCCAATCACAACCTGTGCTCGTTTTAACAGCATACGTCCCATCTCAACACACAGGCCATAGTAAATCATGGTACAGCCGCCCCTCCAATCGCCGTCTCAACGTACACTCACTCCTCACACACGCCAGACATACCTTCCCCACCTCACAAAACATAATGCCCACTTCGGTGGCATCTCAACCCCTCACAGGGCGGCGTAAATCCTCCCTCTCCCACTCAAAACACACGTTCCTCCCTCAAATATACGTGCTCCCTCAAGCTGAGTTTCCCATACTCCCTCCATCACTCATACCCCCTCTCTCCCTCCCTCCCTCCCACCTCTCTCTCTCTCTCTCTATCTCTATCATTTCTCACCCCGTTCCTTCCCCCTCCTCCGCAAGGCCTTCAGTAACATCTGCGCCTCTTCCTCCGTTCTCCCTCTCTCGCCCCTCCTCTCCCTGCTGTGTCCATCCGTAATTAATTCTCCCGTCGGGTTTTGCCATGTTTCATATTCCCCCCCCTAGAGAGAGAGAGAGAGAGAGAGAGAGAGAGAGAGAGAGGGCACGGGGGCCTCGTCCTCCCCTACATTCTACTGCACCAATAACCCGGATTCTGGAGTCAAAATTCTCCAACGATTAATTAAACATCCATTACACAACGCGACCCCTTGGCTATGAAGGCCTGGCCTTTGACCTAAACCGCCTTTTCAAGGGCCTCCTCAAAGGCCACCGCAGGCATTAGACCCAATGGTCGTATAGTCACGCTAAGGGTCATATCGCCGTGCTCAAGGGGTCAACATCGCTCAGCCCCTGGTGGGAACGCACGCCACTCTCGCCCCCTCTTGAACACGGCGATGGGAGCGGCCTTCAGCCCGGGCTACGGGGGTTGAGAGCAGCCCCTCTAGGAGAGGCTTTCCACCATCCGTAACTCCCCCCATGGTACTTACTTCCCCCTGGGAAGGGGAACTGATGGGAAAGGGGAACTGATGGGAAGGGGAACTGATGGGAAAGGGGAACTGATGAGAAGGGGAACTGTTGGGAAAACGGAACTGATGGGAAGGGGAACTGATGGGAAGGGAAACTGATGGGAAAGGGGAACTGATGGGAAGGGGAACTGATGCATACACCGCTTCACTCTACTTCCATGCAATGTTACTTTATCTATGTTGATACCCCGCCAACTCTCTCTCTACTCTTCAGTCTTGCTAAATGGCAGAGTCTCACCGTTAGGTACTCGTAGGCTGGGACGTATAGGTAGGGAGTGCCACTTTCTCTCTCCAGATCTGCTGTTGTCCTGCAGCGTCATTTCACCGCGGCAGGTGTGGGACGAGAGGAAAATTCAGAGGAGACGCACGACAGGAGACTAAAACAGACGCCTGGGGAAGAGCTGGTGTGTGGGACCAGTAGACGAAGAGCGAGTACTGTGGGGTATGGCTGTGGAAGGCAGTCCCTAGTCCAGTACCACAAGGAGTGTCGCATTTACTGCTTAGCCTCGTGTATACATATCATGGCTTAACGTTATGTATACATACACATACGTATACACACACACACACACACTCCAGCTCACGCCAGGTACTCAGTCGGTGATCAGCCCCAGATGGGGAGGGGGAGGGCAGGGGGGGATGAACAGCAGGGTTGTTCTTGGTTGTAAGCCGGACGCCCCGTGCCGGAAGTCGAACACGGGCCCGTAATCATTACTACTGGGGTCTCAGACTGGCCGCACTGCACCACGGGGGCTCCTGTGTGTGTGTGTGTGTGTGTGTGTGTGTGTGTGTGTGTGTGTCGGGGAGGGGGGGGTTTGGAGGGAGGGGATGAAAGAGGTTCAAAGCCAGAGAACCCCTCCTCCTCTCCCCCCTCCCTCCTGCAGCCCCTCATAACCTCACCATCCCCCTCCTCATCACCCCTCACCCCATCCAGCGCCTCGTAATCACCCCCGAGCCTTTGTCGGGAGGGGGGGAGAAGGGGGACGATCATGTTTACCTCGTGTACGTACACGCTTAATTACCAGGCGTACACACGCGCGCCAAAACGACTGCCCGGTCACGTGCACATACTTCGATACACATGTGTCATTGTTTACCAAAATGGTGACCTTGCTACGTCCCGTATACCAACTGACTGTTACATTTCTCTCTCTTGTATCTCCCCTAATGATGTGATCATTACACGAAAGTGCGCTTGGGAACTTATCGTATTTCATTTCCCCGTGGATCAGAAGGAATATACCAAATCACGCGCTCGATTGTGATTCTTCCAAATATGTGTATACATATATGTACACCGGTTAAACCGAGGATTCTGATGCCTCTCCCCAGCAACTGTCGGGAGATCTGAACTCCCCTGTGGGGTGTTTAGAGCCTTAACTTGTTTTCTAAATGGACGGATGACCGACATGAAGAGCAAAATCCATTGTCCTCTGAAGTTATCGTTTTCACAGTTTCGTACATCTAAAAAAACGACAAAACTCAATATTTTTTCCTTTCCTTCCTCGAGTCAGGTCTAAGGTCAGGTCACCCACAGTCATAAAGTAATACCGTCGTGCTCTGGGGATTACCTGACAATAATGAAATCCTGAGAAATTAATTTTCTCCGCGCGAGGGCAATTAACTGAAAAGTAATTGCTAGAGTGTCACACTGTCATATCTAATGTACTGCGCTGCCCGGCAGGGATTTTCCCCTCATCCCGGCCCCGGGTCCATATGTGGCAGGGAAACTGTGGCCAGATTTAGGGGAAGGGGAGAACCTCATGGGCAAATAAACCTTAGTGCCGAGGGCCATAAAGGCGACTTTACCTCCTGAAGTCAAGGAAAGCGGGACCTCTGTGAGGATAAGCGGGGAATAAACCTTTCTGTCGAGTGGTATAAAGGCGACTTTTCCCTCTCTCTAGGCATTAAGATAACCCGTACGCGGTGAAATATATGACTATCGCCTTTATGAACACATTGGAATTAACGAAGCTGGGAAGGCTAACTGCTAATTAAGGAAACCATAAACCCAAAACTTTAACTACACCGAGATGGAGGAGGCGACATCTGCAGGGAAAATCTGTTAATTCAGATGACCGTAATAGCGGGCCGGATATATGCAAATTGGCACAGGATACAACGAAATCTGCGCCGAATAAAGACGCTGCAAAATATAACGTCTTTTCAGACAAGTATTGCGTACGTGAGGTGTGTGTGTATGTGTGTGTGTGTGTGTGTGTGTGTGTGTGTGTGATGGCTTTGCAGGACATGTATGTACGCAGATCCGTACGTGGGTCACACACGCATCCATACGCAACGCCCCTCTGCGTACCGTACGCCATACGCCTTTGGACCTCCAAACCGGATATTTTCTCCCAAGCCAACTGGAGATGTACGCGAGTGTCACCAACATCAAGTCTAACGCTCAAGAGACGTAGTATTTTTAAGTCCTGGACGCCTTAAGTGTCAACTTTCACCTTCCTGGGTGACAGAAAGCACCCCTAGAGCAAGCACGCACTCCCCTGTCTCCCCCCCCCCAATCATCCACACCCCCATGTGGCTAGCAAAACACAGCCGCCACCACCACCACCACCTTCCAGACCCCCACGTGTGGAAAAAGAAAGGCGCCTGGAATCTTTTACGGCAATTTAGAGGAGGGGAGGGACAATGGGTGTGGTAACCGCGCCACTAATGTACAGCGAGAGTACAGTTCCCAAGGTCATTACTGTAATGGATGGGTGGGGGAGGAGGGGGGAGGGGGAGGGACTACAACTTATCCTACACCAGGACCCCGGGGGGGAGGAGGGGGGGAAGTATGGGATACTGTACCCCTCCTCCACACCTCTGGGCTTCAGCCTACGTGCTGACCTTCCCCCACCCACCCCCCGCCCAGTTCCGGCCATCCTACACTCAGCATATAGTCTACATCATTCAGCATGGTCTACATCACTCAGCATACAGTTTACGCCTGCTTACTCTACCTTCTACAGCATGCAGTACGTTGCCTACCAGGGGCTACCTACCAAGCTGGTCTTATCAACCTAGTCTGGGTAGCACTATTCTCTCTCTCTCTCTCTCTCGTCTACCGTGTTTACGTCTCTCCTATTCTCCGGACTTCGTGGTATTTCTCTCAGTACTCAACACACTTTCCCTTCTCTCTTCTGTCTGTCTTCCCACGTCCTCTGCTTTCTTATAATCTTAGTCTCTTCCACATTATCTCGCTTCTTGTCTCTCGCGTTTACTGTCCCACTAAAACCTGATATTTTCCCCAAGATATCTCACACTGTCTCGTTTAATGTTACCTTCTCTCGACCCTTACCCTAACCTACTCTACATTTACCTTACATAATCTCCTAGTCCACGCATTTCCTTGCCCTAGAGTCTATTACTCGTTCCCTATCCTGCCTTAATCTACTCCTCTTCGGTCAATCACCCTTTCCTTACCCAAACCTACTCTACGTGCTTGCCTTACGGGATCCCCACCTTCTGCCCTTCCCCGCCTTACGATCACTATTTTCTTACCTTAAAGCCCCCCGCACGGTGTACGTGAAACACCACAACATCTGCACGTGATCCTTACGCTGTAACTGTACCCGCTGTGTGTCGTCTGTACTTTACAACGAACACCGAAACAATATGTGGTTTTTCTGGCTCGACATAACATGTGAAGTACGTGGTGTGTGTGTGTGTGTGTGTGTAAGAATGACCTTAGCCCAACCATAAACAGCATCTTAGGGCCTCCCCGCCTGCTTTGTTTGTTCTCCTTTGTTCCGTGTTCTTTGTTCTGTGGATCTTTGTTAGACTTTCTTTGTTCACCTTTCTCTGCCTTTGTTTCAACAGACGAGCTTAACAAATAGGTGTAAAAGGTGTTTTTCTTTTTTTTGGGGGAGTGGGTGGAAGGTTGGGGGGTCTGTAAAGGGGGGAAGGGGGACAATTGGAGGGGAAGGGCGAAGGGAGAACAAAGTGAAGGGGGAGGGAGGGACAGAGGTAGGGAGAAAAGGGGGGTAAATAAGGGTGACGACGGAAGGGGGAGAATGGATGAGGGTGTAAAGATACATAGAAGGGATAGGGCGAATAGAGGAAGAGGAATGAAGGGATAGAAAGGAGAAGGAAAGGAAGAGGGAGGGAGGGAGGGAGACGATCCATCATGTGATCTTCTCAATCCTCCCTTGAACCTCCCTTGGCTTCCAGTATTTATGAAGAGAAGAAATCATTCCGCGATGTTGCCTCCCTGGAGGGAGGGAGGGAGGGATAGAGGGAGGGAGAGAGGGGAGGGAGGGAACCAACCCCTTCCTTCCCTCTCCTCCATCTTCATAAATATGTCACCTGAGGAAATATAGCGCGTGTAGGGCGCTCGGTGGGTCTGCAGGGCCTGGCAAAATCTCCGGGCGCAGGAGGAGCCGTCTGGCACCATACGACCTGTGTACACACACACACACACACACACACACACACACACACACACTACACGAGACATGACACCGTCATACAGTCACGCAAACAACGGACACAAACGACGATGGAGACGTTACTGATACGTAAACTATCGACTACACACTAAAAAAATATAAATAAAAAGGCTTCGTCATTAGTAGCTAATTTTATTTTTCCTTCATCGATTTCCCGTTCAAAACTTTAGCTCAAAATGTTCACCGATTACGGAAACTTTTCGAGACGCTTCAGCATCAATTACCGATTACGTGGGGTATCCGATTTACCCTACCCCCCCCTCCCCTACCACTGTATCCATGACACCTTGCACCCAATATGTATACGTGGGTAACCGATACCACCCCATCCCGCTCCCCCCCCTCAACACCCACCACATACGTGGGCACCAGTGGGTGTCCACTTACACCCACCTTCCCCTCCCCCCCCCCTCGCCCCAGTAATAACTTCATCAGGCGTCCCAGCACATCACCAACAGTGTCTCCCATAAATCGTTTTCTTCCACAACAAATTATTTTCCTATTTGAATTTTTTTCAGGGCGATGGGGAGGGTGAGGAGGGGGGGGTGAGAGAGGGGTGGGGGGCGGTGGCATGGGGGGCACAAAGGCTGGTGAGACAACTCCCCCCCTCCTCCCTTCCCCCATCACTCCCAACCAGACAAGACCAGACCTACCCCCCCCACCCACATCCTCTCCCAACCCCAGGAATCCCGTGGGGGGACACGCACCCCCTACCCCCCACCCCTCCACACACCCCGCCCCCGGGGACAGGGCCATGATATTCCCTTGACGCCAAATCTTGCTGGGACGGACGGGGATGGGACACAGGGTGGTGAGGGGACACGAAGGGGGATGGGACACGGACGGGGATGGGACACGGGGTAGCAAAGGGCAAGGGCGGGGATGTCGATGGCGTGGCCTTTGACCTGATGCGTAAGGGTAAGGCCAGAGATTCATGTCATCACATCTAAGGGTCGTACCGCCGCGCTCAAGGGTCGTACCGCCGCGCTCAAGGGTCGTACCGCCGTGCTCGAGGGTCGTACCGTCGTGCTCAAGGGTCGTGCCGCCGTGCTCGAGGGTCGTACCGCCGTGCTCGAGGGTCGTACCGTCGTGCTCAAGGGTCGTACCGCCGTGCTCGAGGGTCGTACCGCCGTGCTCGAGGGTCGTACCGCCGTGCTCGAGGGTCGTACCGCCGTGCTCAAGGGTCGTACCGTCGTGCTCAAGGGTCCTTCTATCGTGCCGAAGGGTCGAACGTAGGGCCTCAAGGGTGAACCCCAGATAGGATCAGAGCCAAGGCGAGGGAGGGAGGTACAGAACGAAGGACTCCGCCCTTAAAAGAGGCTTCAGGGCGTGAAGTGGATCACCCTTAGACACCAGTCTCCCCCCAAAAAAAATGAATACTGATCTCTAACCTCTGGTAACATGACAGGAGGAAGCTAGCAATGCGTACTGGCTAGTTCTGTTAACGGGACAACGGGAAACTAGCAATGCACACCACCTAGTTCTGTCAACTTGACAGTAAAACAACACAGGGTAAGAGGCATTCCGCTGTCCCTCTCGGTCACTCCCTAGCAGGTGCACCAGGCTCCCCCTCCCCCAGCAGGTGCACCAGGCTCCCCCTCCCCCAGCAGGTGCACCAGGCTCCCCCTCCCCCAGCAGGTGTGAGAGCCACACATACCGACGGCCCACAACCAGGTCGTGATGGGGCCCCTCGGACCCCACCACTGGCGCGGTAAACACACCTGACGCAGGTGTTTCGCGTCTCCCTCTCCAGCGGGCGTGGGCCACGCGCCCCCTCCCCTCCCATCCCACCGTATATACGAATCAGAATTCGAAATCTATTAGTTCCTTTGGATGTTGGGGACGACTTACCTGAAATGACGTGGAGAGAAAAATGACACCGCATTCGTTATATCCACTCTAAAGCGACAATAACGTACGTTATAACAACCACAGCCACAATACGCTCGCTTCAGTCCGGCTCAAGTTGACGCAAAGAAAGAAACGAGGTTTCCGGTAGAGAATCCACTCCAGTCTTCGATATCCGGCGTGATCCCGATTACACAGTCCGCGCAGCAACAGGTTGGCGCGGTTCGTGGCGGCCTATCCCTCCAAGAATCCGGATTCCCCAGCCACGCGCTTGTCGACGTCGCGCGAGAATCAAGAATTGTACAGTCGGCTGAAGAACGAACGAGAGACAGCCGTTCTTTTACTCGTAAATCAGCGAGGTCATTCGTTTTGAAAAGTGCTGGGCACGGACGTGTCCTGCGTGTGTGTGTGTGTGTGTGTGTGTGTGTGGTCCCAAAGATACGTCGCCCGGATCGGACGCGGGCGACGGCGATCTTCTACCTGTGGCCGGGAACGTCTGAGATAATTTCCCCCGAACCGCCTCCCCTCATCCCTGGCACACCAGACCCCGTAACGCGAGAGCCATCATCAAACGTGAGCCACAAATTGCTACAGGCTCAAGTTCATGTTCCGATTGCGACGGAATGCAAGCAAGCAAGATGCATGTTGTGTGGTTACGGCGACAGATGGCAGAATAAAGAAAAAATATACTTAATATAATGTATACGTACATAATACACGAAGAAAAAACAAAATATAAAAACCCGCACTTGTTCTCCCAGAATAAAATTAAAATGTTGACGTGCGTTGCCGTCTCTCGTAGGGGAAGGTGAGGCTTCCTCCAACTGTGGCAACCAATTAAGAAATCATTTCATAGCGTCTGAACTAACAACTTCTCTCTCTCTCTCTCTCTTCTCTACAAAGTGGGAAGGAAAGAAAGAGGGTAAGTAAGAGCGAGGGAGCAGCCTCTCTCGTAGGGAGTGGAGAGGGAGAGAATGAGACGCAGGGGTACACAACGGCTGGTTTTGTGAGAGGGAAGGAGGCAAAGAAATAGGGAGAAAAAAAATAAATGTCTCCTCAGGGTGGTAGGGAGGGTGAAGAGAGGGAGGAGGAGAGACAGGAGTACACCGAGGGCGTGGAACAGGAAACTGAGACGAAGGAAAGGGAACAGACAGACTGGGAGGTGGAGCAGTGAGAGACGGAACAAGAGACGAAGGATATGACAATATTAATACCTTCCCCCCACCACCTCCCCTTCCACCTGTACACACACACACACACCCCACTACTTCTACCACTCCACCTGAACACACCCCTCCGCAAAAACAACCACTCCACCTGCACACAAACCCCTCCAACAACAACCACTTCAAAAGAAACACCTCAACCAAATTCAGGACATCAGCCCCGAATCAGCTCTCATTCACAGCTTTGCCTTCTGGGAAAGCCATGAGAGGGAATCCTCTGACCCGTCAGTACTGTGAAGGTCACAGCAAGTGAGAGACAAACTCATTAAAGACCCACACGATCTTCTACCCCGGTGAACCAGCTCCTTCAACACCACCTCGGGCTCCTGACGCCTGTGAGACGCTGGTCTAATAGTGAGACGGTGTCTTGCATCGTGACACTGTCTTACAGTGAGACGCTGACCAACAGTGAGATGTCCTATTGCATCGAGTCACTGTCTTACTGTGAAACGCCGTCCAACAGTGAGATGTCCTATTGCATCGAGTCACTGTCTTACTGTGAGACGCCGTCCAACAGTGAGATGTCCTATTGCATCGAGTCACTACTGTCTTACTGTGAGGCGCAGACCAACAGTGAAATGTCCAATTGCATCGAGTCACTGTCTTACAGTGAGGCGCTGTCGTAGAGTAAGAGGCAGTCTTAAGAGACGTCTTCAGTAGCGAATTTGTATTACTCGTCCACGCCATCGAACTCACAGCTCGTGAGCTGACCCACTGATAGAAAAAAAGCTCCCATCCTTTTGAAATTCCGTCCCGTCCGCCTTTCCACACCCTCCTCCGTGGCGCCTCGTTGTCACCACCTACAGGAACAGTATCACGCCTCCCTTGGGGGTGCACAACGACCTCCATTCCCACCACCCCTCACTCCCAATCCTATGTGGGGCGCTTCAGTCGGAGGTTGAGTCCCCTCCCCCACCAGCTCCCCCCCCTCTCTCTCTCTCTCTCTCTCTCCCCAACAACCACCTCTCCCCCCCCCCCAAACATAACGACCTGAAAACTAGGCCAGAACAATTTCCGGGTGAACCACTCACTCACAGGGTCAATTTCACCACCAAGCGGCAAAAATGACCCGCACGGAGCCAGTCAATGACGAAACCTAAATAGGAAAATCAGGTCGCGCGTCTGGAAATGGGACGACGTCACGACCTCTCCGACGACCAGGGCCATTACGGTGACGACCCCCTCCTCCCATCCCCCCCACCCACCCAACCCCCTCCGTCCTTGACCCCCGCTGGTCACACCTACCACAAGGTCAACTCGCCCCCATAAATGACGACAGGGGTCACTTCCTCCCCCACTCTCCATTCCCCCCTCCTGCTCCTCTCCCCTCTCCTCCACCTCTCAATCGAGGTCTATTGTGCGGGGAGGGGGGAAGGGGAGGGGGAGGAGAGGGGGGGGAGAGTTCCTTCGATCACCTCCTCCCCAGGGAGAAGGTGTGGAGGCCGCTGCTGGCCGGCCGGCCGAGAACCTCCGTTGTGTGGGTAACCTCCTCGTCCCGCAGCTGTGGGCACACTCCCTCCCGATACACCTGGTGACCCGGGGGAGGGAGGAGGAAATTGGACTGTGGGGATTCAGAGTGGCAGATGGGGTGTGAAGGGCGGGGGGGAGGGGGGATTCAAGAGTGGCAGATAAGAAGGGAACTGATGGGTAATGGGAGGGGATATACGCTGAGGGGTAAGGGAAAGGGATGGGGAGGCCTCATAGATGGGGCAGAAATGGGTGCCAGGTGTGACCCCATCATCATGGGTAAGATGACCCATGTCAAGTACCGACTGAAGCTTCAGGTGCCTTAATACCAACCGCAGAATTGGGGTCGGACATTCAGGACCTACAGAACTGAGATGCTCTTCTTCATCTCAATAGTAATAACAATAATAATATTAATATAAATAATAAAACAGCAACATCAATAATACTAATACTAATAATAATAATAATAATAATAATAATAATATATTATTATCATTATCATAAATATTATTATTATCATAAATATTGCACTAACAGTGTTACTACTACTACTATTATTATCATTATTTTTATAATTATTATCATTATTATTATTATTATTATTATTATTATTATTATTATTATTACTATTATCATTAGTATCATTATAACTATCGTTATTATCATAATAATAATAATAATAATAATAATAATAATAACACTGTTAGTGCAACATTTATAACAACAATTCCCTACTCTTTCCAGTAACCTTTTCCTCAAGACATGCTCTTCTCCCAGACGTCTTATCCACTCACACTAACACGTGTCTCCCCACTCAATCTCCCCTTCCCATTCTCCCACGACGCTATTTACCTTTTTAGGTCGCCTTCCCCCCCCCCCCCGCAACCCCTCATTCTGGCCTTGCTGCGGGGGCCGCAACCGCCCCCCCCCCCTCTCTCTCTCCTTCATAAAACACCCTCTTTCTCTCTCCACCTCTCCCCTCCATCCACCCCCCCCCACAACGCTCCGCCTATTCCCCCAACGCCATCTCTTTCTCCCTCTCCCCCTCTCGACTCCCACAGCCTTGTCCCTCCCCTCCATCCACCTTTTCTATCTCTAACAATAACCTCCTTCTCTCTCCCC
>JAYMFT010156619.1:0-26549 GCA_038088735.1 Panulirus argus | reverse complement strand
TCCATAGAACCCCGTTATCTCCCCAGACTTCCTAGAGCCTCCCCACACCCACCCACTTCCCTAGATCCTCTTAGAACCTCCAACACTCCCTAGAAGCCTCTCCTCTCCCCCAGGCACCGTACAACTCCCGACCTACCCATGTCCCCCTAGGACCCCCACCCCCCTTTCCCTCCCACCAGTGATTAGCTGCTCATTATAACATTAAATCCACATTGATGATGGCGGCGTTTGTTATGGTATGTTATGAGATCGCCTGGTATGGTAAACGGTTCCTTGACTTCCTCATGAATTGATTTTATGAGGTGAGGCTCCTCCTCTCCTCTCCTCTCCTCTCCCTCCAACGCCCTCACTCCACACATTCACACACCACCGCACTCACACTACAAAGCTACACAACGCACACACTCTCTTTACTCATACCCAGACGAGATGGAATGTTGTGGGAGATTGCTTGACCGCCTCGGCTGAGCGGTGTTGGTGCTGACCCAGCCTGTCATGGTGGCTCGTCCCTAGTGTTGGTGTGTGTGTCTGTTTGTATGTGTGTCTGTTTGTATGTATGTCTATTTGTGTGTGTGTGTGTGTGTGTGTGTGTGTGCAAGGAGTGGTTGGTTGGAATGAAAAGTGCTCTCCACCACTACTATCACCACTACCACTACCTGCAGTGATACCACCACCACTACAAGCAGTGTGACCACCACTACCACCACTACCTGCTGTGTTACCACCACTACCTGAGAGAGTGACCCGCGCTCTCTCAGTGTGGAGGGTGTAGACGGAAAGGTTAGCCCACCAGCCACATACCGTAGATGGCATATGCAGGCTGACTGGGCTGGGGGTGGTGGTGTTCGGGTGGGTGGTGGTAGTGTTGGGGTGGGAAGACATGGGAAAGCCAGATAAGTCTCGGTGGTCTATGAAATAGTTACCTGCCACAGGAAAATCATAGTATCTTGCATTCCTAATCTGTTTAGATAGAGACAGAATAGTAAAGCAGAAGGCCCCTGCCAGCCCTCCAGTATAAGTGGAGACAGGATAGGAAAGCAGAAGGCCCCCCCCCCCTCCCCACCCAACACTGCAGATGGAGACGGGGGTAGTGAGGCAGACAGACGGCTCCTCCCCACCCACCACTGTAGATGGAGGCGGAATAGTAAATCAGAAGGCGCCCCTCCCCTCTTCCCAACCCACCACTGAAGATGGAGACAGGATGGTAAAGCATCAGGAAGATACCATGAAGGAACACCATGGACCACTCGCCAGAATACACTGGAGTGGAAATGTCGTAGGAATGTATGATGATAAGACATTTTCTGTTCTGATTTCAGCCGCTGAATATTCTGGGGAGGAAGTATTTAAACCTGTGATATGTAGAGAACAAAGGTGAAAAACGTGCATGTTGTAGCTATCATAGTCTTGAAAACGAGTATTGTATGACAAATGATACCATTAAAGTTTTTGTCTTGTGATTGAAATGTGCTTGGTGGTGAGGGTATTGTTGGAGGTGGTGGTGTTGGGGATGGGTAGTGTTGGAGGTGGTGGTGGTGATGGTGGTGGTAGTGAGGTTGCGGGAGGGTTTAGGGGGAGTGTGTGGTGACCATATGGGGAGTGAACCTGGCCGCCAGCCGCCGGGACACTCCCCCTTTCCATCCTCCCCCCTCCATCACCCCCACACCCCCTCCTTTCCATCACCCACCACCCCCTCCCCTTCATCACCCCCGCCTCCTCCAGTAGCCAGACAAGGGCCGTCTCCTGCCGCTGCTGGTCTGCTGTACAGGCCTACCTCCACTTCTGGACTTTCCGTAATAATAATGATGATAATGAAATAAAAATGATTATTGTAATAATAATAACCAATAATATTTAAATAAGCACGCAGCCGAATATCACGCAGAAACACACAGAGGAGCTGCAGCAGTGGTAGGGGATGTGTGGTCGAATTTACGCATACATTTAAGGTTATTTAAATCGTTCACATGGGTAGGGACGGGTTTTTTCCTGCAGCTGACGAGTTCGGGGTGAACCCGATGCGCTTGTGGTGTCGAACTGCAGCTTTGGGACGAGGGATTTCTGGCGGCAGGAGGTGACGTTGGCGAGGTTGATACAGTGGGCCTCTCCCCAAACTATCGGACGAGGTGCGAGTGATGGTTGGAGAGGAGTGGGAGGACTCGTGTGATCACTCTCTCTCTCTCTCTTGATAGGTGGTTTTTAGAGGGACTGAGGTTCTAGGATTGGGAGGTAGGCTAGGCAGGAGTGGCATATATGTGAGTTTGGGAATTGAAACTGATGTTCTTAATATCAGGTAGAGGTCAATCATTCCACACGAAATCAAGAAAAATCAGGCATGATTTACCACACCTTTTTCCTATTTTGGCGAAATTTGGCATGCTCTTTGTTGTGTGCAAGAGGCAATCACCTCCGAAATTTCAGAGCCCAGTGACGTTTACCGATCGAGGCAGAGGTCACCAAAATTTGACCAGACATATAAAGGGGTATACGGTCAAAACTTTCGTAAGTTAGCTGCTATTTGTTAGTTCTTGAAAAATGATTTTTGTGTCGCTCTAAAGCCAGTGTGTACCTCTCTTACTGTGATATTTTTCCTCAATAATGAAAAAATTACTTAATATCTGACCTTCGACCTGATCTAGTTCAAAACGGACCATCTCACTTGTAGTGTAGTGTGTATCTTTCCAGTGACGTGGTCCGCGTACTGAGAAAATGCTCTTTACCTACCAGAACTATACGCTGGCCGAGAGCATTGGAACTCTATTAATTTCTCTGGAATTGTAGCAGGAAAACATTGTGTTGAGTGATCCTCAGGGATTGTATTTTCTCCGCTTGTGCGCTCTGTACTTGCCTTCACCTAACCAAAGCCATGCACCCCTTCACCCGTGCTGTCACTGAAATGCTTTGTCTGTGTATATTTAGACATGTAAATCTTTTTTTAGTTTGAATTAGAAATTCAGAAGGTGTAGGTGTATGTGTGTACCGACTGTGTTATAGTCAGTAGGGCCTGTCTGTCCCTCCCGTGGGAAGGGGGTGGAGTGGGGGGGAAGAGTTTGTTGTGGTGGGACAGTGGACCGCGGCTCAGGGGGAGGGGAGTGACTCGCAACGTGGAGGGGGAGGGAGGGGGGAAGACTCTCCAAGGCCGACCCAGTGCAGGGGAACGACCTCTGCATTGGCCGCGTCACCACGCACACACACACACACACACACACACACACACACACACACACACACACGCACCGCAGGGCTCATTCCTGGGGCTTCTGTTATTCCTGGTGTATGTAAATTACCACCTTAGAAGAACTTTGAGTTATCTGAATATGTTTGTTGGACCCCGACGATGCCACTAGTGGCGTGGTTGGTGGGGAGGAGGGAGGGCGGCGTGAAGAGGATGGAGATCACTTGGTGTGAGTAATGAGGTAGACGAGAGGAGTTTGCAGGTGTGACCGGTCGGGTATTTGGTCCGTCGAGTGAGCACAGCTTGACCTGGGAGAAGGTGGTAAGGGTAGGCTGTGTAGTGAGGCCAGGAACTCCCTCACCATCACCCTTTAAGGGGGACTGATTACAGGCGTGTGTGTGTGTGTGTGTGTGTGTGTGTGTGTGAAAGGGAACGTAGAGTTGAACGATTTCTCTGACTTATAACCAGAACGCCACATTAGGCGAATTGTCCAGAATTGCCTTCAAGTATGTGGACCAGAAAAAAAAAGAACAAAAATTGCTCAAGATATTTTAAGAGATTGGTTACGTCCAAACGTCGACAGCCTGCGTGTCCAGTTTGGTGACCCCTCAACTCCTCCCCTCTCCCTCCCACAACGGAGGGAAATGAACAGATCTGCCGGAGAAGGTACAGAAGAGGGCGAAGGAGGGGGGAGGGGGAATGATTGAAGCTGTGGAGAGATGAGTTACGGGAGAAGAACAGCCACCCCCCCCCCCTCAAGAGACCCGTATCATTATCATCATTATCATTAAATTGGATGGGATTGTGGACATTTATGTTCACAGATGAAGGACGTGAGAGAGAGAGAGAGAGAGAGAAAAAAAAAGGTAAACAAGGAGCGGAGGTAAGAATGATGTGAGGAAACCCCCGTATTGTAACGTGATTGATGAATGAATGGCACAAGCCGGTGAAGAATGGTGGCAGTGTATGACAGTGGAGGAAGGGGCTCCTCCACAAGCGCACGCCTCCCGCTCTCTCTGCTGGACAGTTAGGTAATTACTCTCTCTCTCTCTCTCTCTCTCTCTCTCTCTCTCTCTCTCTCTCATATACGTAACACCTGACAATACGTAACTCACAAGACTCGTTCTGTGTAACTCGATATATATATTTCCTGCGGTGAGCGCCACGCGCTCGCTCTCCCTTAACGGTGGCAAAATCCCGTCGGGAGTACATGTCAAGTAAGTGCTCTGGCCCGTGCCCACCGTCGTGCCTCTGGGGTGAAACGAGGAGGCTCAGTGAGGCTACCAGGAGAGGCCAGTTGTCATACGTACAGACAGACAGACCCGCAGACATATTCACACACGTGAACGACTGGCTTAGGGTAGTGTGTGTACGTACACACACACACACACACACACACACACACACACACACGAGTAAAGACATGGTACACATATACAAGGTAAGAGACGGGGCAACACGTTGTAAAACTTTCGCGCCGTAACACACGTTCCAGTCAAATACCGCATGTCCCCAAAAATATAGACACGAGTGTGACTCCTACACTTATATTCACTTATTTATGAACCTCCGTGGTGTAACGGTTAGCGTTCCTGACCATGACGCGCGTTCTAGGGCTGCCTAGGGTCGAGCGCATAGGTTCGAATCTGCAGTCGGTCCACAGTCAACCCAGCTGTTTATCCTCGCCTAAGGGTTGGACGATAAGAAGGTTACCTGGCTCAGGCTAGGGTATATATATATATATATATATATATATATATATATATATATATATATATATGTGTGTGTGTGTGTGTGGGTGTAGCAATGAGATGGCCTTGTAAAAGTGCACATGCACATATATTGTAAATAATCTCACATTTACGTACACATGATTGGTGTAAGACAGTGATATATTTTAAGGAAAAAATGTGGATATGAATGAATGAGACCATTTCTTTGTTCAGTTGGCTACTTTGCTGACATGGGAAATGGTGAATGATTATATATATATATATATATATATATATATATATATATATTTACGTATGCATCATACACGAAGTCACACACCACGTGTCAGTCATACACAACGACACTGTGAATGCGTATTTCAGAACTTGAAGACATGCATACATAAACATGAGGGCTTTGTCCTTCATACAGTACTGTGACTTACACATGTCATATTGGTATACAAGAGGAGAGCACATGTACCCATATTGTAAACTGACATGCACATGTCATGTTGGTACTCAAAAGGAGAGTACATGTACTTTTATAGTACAGTGACATGCACATGTTGGTACCCAAGAGGAGAGTACATGATCATGTACACTTTTGATATTGGAGTTTAAGGGGAAAGAACATCCATGTGTTCTAACAGAGTACAGTAGCATGTAACACTGGTATTCAGGGGAGTACATGTACTCATACAGAGCTCAGTAACCTAACGTGAAGTACTGGTACTCAGCAGAGAGTGCAGGCACACGAATAGCTTGTTTAAATATTTACCTGTACCCTGGATGGGTAAATGTAGGTCTGTGTACCCAGTCTGTGAAGGTCTCTGCCTGGAATGTGTATGTCTGTGTACTCTGGCTGTGGAGAGGTCTGTGTACCCTTGCCTGAGGAGGTCTTGCGTACCTTAGCACTAGGGGTGGAGGCCTGTGTACCTTGGCTTGCTGTGGAGATCTGTGTACCCTGGCTGGCTGTGGAGGTCTGTGTACCCTGGCCGTGGTGTATATAAAGAGGCGGCGGCGATATAGATCATGGTGGGGATGGGGGGAGGGGAGGTATGCCAGGCCGACGCTCCAACACCAGGGCGGCAGGTGAGCGCGAGGCTGCTGGCAACACCGCGTCAGCTGGGCCAGTGCGGGGGAGACGTGGCACCGTCGCCGCGCTCGGCCCAGGGACCGGATGTGGTAGAGTTGCCGGCCGATGACGTCACTCGGCCAGCGTTCCGTACTCTGCTTTGTTGCGGCCACCTTCCTCCGCCAGGGCCGCTCTACCCTTGGCATTGTGCGTGCGCCAGTTATTGTCAGTCAAGTAGAACAATATTACCCGGTTAGATACTCTTCGTACTCAGGCATCATTCAGCAGACATTTATGTTGTACTTGCTTTTTGGCGGCAATATTTCCTCCATGGAAACACTTATTTTCGTTTTATTTTTTTGTTTTATCTCACATTTTTGGGATATGCCATATTACTGTATATTGGAATCTAGATCTAGTGTTATTTTGAAATGTAGTTAAGAAAGGAAAAGTTAAAATTTAGTTTCATTGTTGGAAATGTAGCATAATGGCGGTTGTCGCCTCCACCAGCGCTGCCAGCCGACCTTGTGGAAGGCAATCACCCCTACCTCCTCCTCCACCTCGTGTGGATCTTCCTCGCCGCTTAGAAGAGCCCTCTAGGGCAGTAAGGTTGGCAGTAGACACTGTAGATTGGTTAATATAGCAGGCAGGGTACGTTGGTCGGGGTGGGATGTTATGGTCGAGGAAAGGGCTGTTTTGACTCGGGCTTGTGTTATTGGGAGATGGTCTTTTTCAGTGGTCGTCTGTTAGGGTTTGTGATAGTGGTCTGGTAGGTATGGTCTTCGTGTCAGTGGTCTGGTTCGCGAGTGGTGTGATATGTAATTCCTTTGTCTTAGGGGTCTATGTTTAGTCTTTCTCACAGTGGTCTGGTTTATTTAGTTTTCCCGAGTGGTCTGATATTAATGATCTTTATGCCAGAGTTGTCTGATATGTTTGGCCTGTGTCATGGTGGTCTGATATGTTTCGTATCTGTGCTAAAGTAGTGTGATACAAAAAAAATGTCTGTGCCAGAGTGTTCTTATATTTATGGTCTGTGGGCCTATGTGGTCTGATATATATGGTGTGTGCCATATTGATGTGATATGTTTGGTCCGTGCCGGAGCAGTATGATGTAAATGATGTTTGTGCTTTATATATTTTTCTCATTGGTCCGCTAATATGCTTGGCCTGTTTCTCACTGTGGTCCGTTATGTTTGGTGTGTTCCACAGTGGTGTGGTATCCATGATATGTCTCACAACGCTCCCGTTATGTTTGGTCTCTTTTCACAATGGTGTATCATTACACCCTGATACAGAGATAGGTGAACATGTGTATTGTATTCATGCATATGCTACTCCCAGGATTACATAACTGTATATTTTCGGTACTTCCCGAATGCGTATCGGAAGGGTTAGTGATTAGCTGCTCAGCGAGACAACGCTTCAGTAGCTATCAGGTGTCACTCCAGTGACCCAGGTAGCTTTCTTATCTTTCTGCTTCACCCACAAGTGGGCAGATAGGTGTCAGTCCACATACATACAATTTCTCCATGTTATACTGAACGCTTGACAACACACAACACACGATTCGTTCTTCGTTACTCTATATTTTCCTATGATGAGCAGTACGCGCTAGCCTAGGCTGTTGACAAAATCTCGTGCTTTCTCTCGCCTTTATAGGAATGTTCTTGATGTGCCAGAGGGAGTGGTAGTTGTTTTACTATCCTAGTCTCCATCTATGTTGGTGAGTGGGAAGAAACTTTCTCCGTCACTATCCTGTCTCCATCTTTAGTGGTGGGTGGGGAGGAACCTTTTGCTCTACTATTCTCTCATTTACTGGAGGATTGTAGGATGCCACTACTATCCTCCTGTAGATAACCTCGTCGTAGACCACCAGGTCTTCAGTTTATCTTTTCTTCCTTAATGGTCTGATATACCCCTTTACCACCTTACTGTTGGCTCCTCCCATTCCACTCACCATTATCCTCCCAAATCCATTACTTTCATCTTCCTCTCAGCCTCCCTCTCCCCTACACTTGGAGGTATTATTCATATACAGAACTCCTGGTGGACCTTCCTGTGGTGATGTTGCTGGCAGAACTTGACTGTGTTTCTGTTGTGTCGATGGAATACCTTTGGTGTGGAGGACCGAGGCTGTGGAGGGCACCCCCGCGGCCAGCCGGGTCAGCGACCACCCTCTGGGAGGTCATTAACTGTCCCCAGGTCTTGCATAGAGATAGATGGACGTAAGCCATAAGTTCTGGGCGGAGGGGCATAAGGCTAAATATCCCAGGTCTTCAAGGGGAGGATAGACCTAAAGCCACGCGTTGAGGGCGGGGGGACATAATAAGGGTAAGAAATACAAGGTCATCAGGGTGAGGTTGTTAAGAGTGGATGGTTCAGTCATTAGTCTAGACAGGACCTGCTATCTGATGTAAGAGTGTGATGACGTAAGGAGTGAGAGTGTTTTGTGAGCGTGCTTTGATCTCCGTCTTCAGCAGGAGTGTGTGTGTATTGAGGTGCGGTAGAGGGGAAGCCTCTGCCTACCTCATAATGGAGAGCTCCATTTTGATTTCAAATCTTCACTTGTCAGATATACACTCACACGTCATTTCAGTGATAGCTTGGATGAAGGCCACATGGCTAAAGGAGGTTAGTTGGATGCAGTTTTAGTGCGTACAGTGGGTACAGTAGAGGCGTTAGAGCATGGCCATCCCGGAGGCATGTATGTCCAGGGTGTGAGTATGAAGGGATGTGTGCCGAGGTATGTGCGTATAAAGACTGATCCGTCCGTGGTGGTGGGAGGAGCTAAGCTTTTTTTAGCGTGCTTGTGTATGTGTGTCATTCTGGGCTTTAGTAGGATGTGTGTTGGCTTCAGGATATGTGTGTGTAGGTGTGCGTTGGCCTCAGGGTGTGTCTGTAGGTGTAAGCTGGTTTGTGTGTGTGCGTGTGTACCTGCGTAAGTATTATTTGCAGCGGCGACTCCGGATGTTGGTGGTGGCGAGGGAGGGAGGCAGGCACGCTACGCTATTTTGGGACGCATCAATATTCCTGCTCCCACACCAGACAACTTGCGGGAGGAGGGAGGGAGGGGCAAGGGGGGCGCACGGCAGCTACAGGAGAAGGAAAACTGTTGGAGGGTGAAGGAAAGTGGTGCAGCTGGCGGAGGCTGTACACACACATACACACACACGCCTGAAGGTTAGGACTTCTACCTGAATCTGTTTGCGGATGACGCAAAGGTCACGAGGGAACTGAAAAGTCTGGAGGATTGCATCAACTTGCAATGGGACCTAGACAGATGCCGTGCTTGATCTTGATGCTTGATTGGTGAAATTCAACCGGAGTAAATGCAACGAGGATGGGTCTCTAGGGAAAGATGGTCTCGATATGATTAGTATCGAACAGGAAATAAGCTGCTGGAACCTGTGTGAGGAAGACTAACGTGTTGACAGAGTCCTTCCTCGAGAGAATAGTTGAGGAGGCCGACTGTCTGCTGGCAAATATTAGATCTGCAGTCAAGTTCACGGCTAAGGAGGTAATTCAACCTTTAAATCACGTCCTTCGTAAGGCCAGATCCAGAATACGCTTCACAAGCTTGGTCACCGCACCTGAAGAAGCACAAAGAGCTAATAAAGAAGGCCTAGAAGAGGGCAGCAATAAGGGTACTAGAATTAAGGCTGTAAGCCTCAAATTTGTCCACTATAGAAGAGAGAGGAGTGAGGGATGACCCGATTACGAAGTGGATGTGAGTGTTTTTGGTAGTCAAAAGAGAATTTGTTACTGTCCCCCTCAGGTAGAAGGTAGGAAGAAATGGATGTCCAGTTAGGCCTGAGAGTGGGTAGGCTACCCCAGTGGTGGATGGAACGATACATAGAAGGAAAAAAAGAGGCCACACGTTTGTACTGTGTTTTCGAAGTGACGTACATCTTGTGTCGCCCCACAGGACTCTTGTGAATGGGTCAGCATCTGAATCTGATTCACGTAAATGACATGAGAGTACATGGGAGCCTGCAGAAGGCCTGCTGGCCCACACCAGGCAGTGTAGTACACTCGGCCTTCTGTGTTCATGGAGGCATTTCACCCCGTGGTCAAATCTTCTCAGTGTGAGTGTATGTGTTTGAGGTTTATGACCTCACTTAGGCAAACGTGTTTCACTCTCCTGCCTCTGTGTTATTACCATACCAGTGTGTACCTGTTCTCTTCTGAGTATAGACCAGCCAGGCTGAGATCCGTCGTTGCCTCTTCTGTCTTGAATTGATATCTTAGTACTCTATTTACGTCCTCCTAATTTTCATTTTTCTCTTTTACACCGCCATTAAGCTGCCCTTCACTCTGACTTGTCGGTAGTATTGTGATCTGCGATTTATTTCAGGATGGAGGTAAACTTAGAGGAGAGGGTGTCTAGGAGTGTGGCAACATACAAAGAGACCTTAGACGAACTCCGTCTTTGGCCAGACCCATGGGTAATGGGATTCAGCTGGACGAGAGTGATGAAGGTACCGTGTTATGACTCGCCTCTCGCTGGGAATAAATTACAGGAATGTACCTAGTGTCCTAAGGGACTAGAGGGGGCGTGAGACAGCAACCTATCCCCCCCTCACCCCTTGCTGCCTCTCGCTACAGCAACACGTCTCGAGAGAAGGACGTAGTGATGTTGGTAAACTGTAGACGTGGACAAAGAGGTTTTGAGAAATATATATTTGCAGCATGTAAGACCCAAGATTAGCATATGCATCACAAATTTGGTTGGGCCGCTTTGGGGAGACGTAGATCTAGTAGAGGAGATTCAGTAGAGGTCTCCAAGGGATTTGAGATACAGTAGTGGGGAAAAAGAGGAGCCATAGAATTGAAAACTGAAGGACTCTGGTGACTGACAAGTAACGAAATCGAGTAAATGATATCTCTTTAAAGGACGCACAAACACGGCCATACGCAGTACGCTCACAATTCCTCATTCACAGAACCCGTAAATAAGGAAATGATGGCGTTGCCAGACCGCATTTTCCCAAGGTGAGCTGGTAAGGCTCCCAGTGATGGTGTTTCCTCATGGATCGACCACCTTCGTGCTCACCTTGAAGCTTGTCTTGCCCCGAGTGTAGTTTTATGAATGGCCGCTTGCTGTGGTGGGGGTGGGGGTAGGGTGTCAGATTGGGGTGTAGGGTGTAGTTTTCTGAATGGCCGCTAGCTTTGGGGGTTGGGGTGGGGTGGTTGATTCAGAGTCCATTGGTGTAGCTTTGTTCCATTTGGGTGTTCGTGGTGATTGGGGAGGGTCGAGGATATGACGTCTTGTGTTTGGTGTCGTCTTTGTTCGCTATTAAATGTTTCCCGTGAATTATCCAGAATTTAAGTGCAAGGTAAAGGTTGTGTTAACTTTATTTTTTTCCTCGTGTGTGTGTGTATTCATTCACTCACATAACTGCGGATGTTTGTGTGCATGTTTTCCTGTTCTCTGAATATGCATATGTTCGTCAGTTTCATGTGTCTGTCCTTGCTGTGTGTATAGTAACCTATTTTTACTGTACGGGCAGAGAGTTTTACTCTCATGAACTTTTTCATATGCTAATTTTTTGTTATTATCTGCATGGTGTCTGCTTTGCAGATGTCTTCAGACATTTTCTTTCATTCATTCACCACTCTTACACTGTAAAAGTACCTCCTTGTCTTTCATTTTTTAACTAGTTTCTTGCTTATTTTCATGTTTTGCCCTCTGGTTGGGGTTTGTCCCTGCGTCTCTCGACAAAGTGTTCGTCTGCGTCATAAATTTGTTAAAAAACTTGAAGTTTGTGATCAAGCCACCCAATACTCCTCTTTCTTCCTTGGTGGGCAAATTTAATGCCCCTTACCATTCCCTGTAACTCAGCTCTCTTAATCTTAAGTCTGGTGTGTGTGTGTGTGTGTGTGTGTGTGTGTGTGTGTGTGTGTGTGTGTGTGTGCACCGCCTACGTCATTTCCGGCGGGAGTTATATCATCACCAAGACTGCATTCGGCGAGGAATTGCCCACATTTCTCATGTTTCGTGTACCGAGTGAACGTGTACTCTTACGGTATCTAAAGAAGGAGATAACCCCCGTGCTTCTCTTTAGTAAAAATGTATAATAATATTACGCCTTTTTGGCCTATCTGGGAAATTATGGCATTTGGGGGAAACTGTATCCCGGCAGTCACGAGACGAACCAACAGTAGTTTCCATGATTCGTTATCCTCAACACTGCCAGGTATTTATTAGATATATATGTATATATACATTTCTTTGATTATATTTCTGGAATCTTGATGTAATGTTAATTAGGTTTAACAATTTGCTTTAAACCAGTTACGAAAGAAGTGTGCACCCGTGTGCCATGAAGTTGGTCAAATCCCGTGTTAATGTGTGCGATTCGGCAACTGACATGCTTGAAGCAAATGGTTGGGTATATATTATCATTGAAGTTGCCAGATGTCACGGGCGCCGAATATTTAAAACATTCCGTTTTAATACGGAGGTGTACATGTTTTACCATCATCCACAAACTCCGTAAATACACTGATAGCGTTTAGGATTTTCTAGAGTTATCTTTTTTACTGTACACCTGAAGGCTGTTTGTAAAATTTTCCTATTGGACTGAGCGACTGACCGTTTTTATGCCTGGAGTTTCCAAAATAACGAACGAACCAACTCAAACATCTGCACATTTTGTTGTTGTCCCTTTGCCGGCCTCCTTCAAGCTTCATGGTTGTGCTACAATCAGTAGCAGGGAAGTGACGGATTCCTTATGGAGTCAGAAGCTCCTGGACGAGATTGTACTCCTTTTCGTCCTCTGACGATGGAACATTCAAGCCGAATATGACTTTCAGCTTGCGGCAAAACCAAAAGCAGGCGGAGTCCGATAACGTCACTGTATATATATATATATATATTAAGGTAGATAGATAGATTATAGATAGATAAAGTTCTGTGGGTAGCCACACTAATGTTATTCAGTACGATTGTCTATATCCATGACCTGTAGCACCACCAGCCGTTCTTTGGTTTGCTGTACCACAGTCTGTACCATTATCTGCTGTACCAACAGCCGTCCTTTGGTTTGCTGTACCACAATCTGTACCATTATCTGCTGTACCACCAGCCGTCCCATGGTCTGAGCTAACAGCATGAGGGAAGTAGGTCAGGCTGGCGGTCCAGCCGTGAAGGTCATCCTTAAGTGCCAAGTGGAACGACGTAGTTTTTTTCTTTTCCGTGTTGTGTCTGTTGTTGGTTGGGGAGGGGGGAACCTTGAGATGTTTGTGGGCGGGGAGGGGATCATAAGGTCCTTGTGGGTGGGGAGAGGGGGACCTTGAGGTGTTTGTGAACAGGGGGAATCGTAGGTTCCTTGTGGGTGGGGAGGGGACCTAAGTTGTTTGTAGTTGGTGAGGGGACCTGGGTTGTTTGTAGTTGGAGAGGGGACCTAGGTTGTTTGTAGTTGGAGAGGGGACCTGGGTTGTTTGTAGTTGGAGAGGGGACCTAGGTTGTTTTATAATTGGAGAGGGGACCTGGGTTGTTTGTTGTTGGAGAGCGGACATGAATTTTTTGTAGTTGGAGAGGGGACATGGGTTGTTTGTAGTTGAAGAGGGGACATGGGTTGTTTGTAATCGGAGAGGGGACCGTGAGGTGTTTGTAGGTTGGGAGGGGACCGTTGCGTGGTGTGGCAGGAAATGGGTACGGGTGCGGCGGTTGTCTGAGCCCAACTCTCCTTCCTTCACATGAGAGCTGCTGGTCTGCTTCCCTTCCCCAGGGCTGTGTTTAGAGAGTGGCTGGCTCTCCACGCAATTCTCTCTCTCTCTCTCTCTCTCTCTCTCTCTCTCTCTCTCTCTTTAGTTTCACTCCCTTTTTCCCAGGTTGCCATTCTTTCTGTCTCACCCACAACGTGTGTTGTTTGCATTCAGTCCTCAAATATAGATTTTCCCTCCATTTTGCATATTACACACAACAACACGTAACTTGCACACGACGGTTTTCAGTAACTCAAGATTTGTCCTGCTGGGAGCGCTACGCGCTAGCCCTACCCCTAGCCCTTCCTGTTATCAAAATCTCGTCGTAAATAGTCTCCTTCTTTCTTCTACTTGTCGACTTCTTAAGTCAAGACGCCCTACGTCTTGGATTATTCCTCTTGGACGCCGCATTCTCCCGACTGTACCTGGGGGTGGGCGTCTGGGCCCGCTCGCGCCTGGGGGAGGGTGGGCGTCAGGCCTCGCTAGTGCATAGTGGATGGTGGGCGGGGATGGGTGGGGGCGTCTGGGCCCGCCTTTTCCTGGGGGAGAGTTGGCGAGAATGTGGGCTTGTGACCCCACCCGTGCATGGGGAGGGTGGGTGTGGGCGTGTGGCCCCGCCCGTGCCTGGGTTGCGGTGTGGGCGGCAGATCACATCACAAGGACACATCAATAACGCTGCTGCTGCTGCTGCCGGGTCCCTCATGCCCGCTCAGGGGTCTTACACCCTCCCGGCTGCTCCTCTTACCCCCCGGAGAGTTGAGGGGGTGAGGGAGGTAAATGGTAGAGAGGAAAGTGTATGGTAGTTAGGTAAGGCAGTGAGAGGGAGACGTAAGACTATATACGTGGGAATGTATCTGACAAAACACACTGAAGGTATTAGGTGCTGTGGGAGACGTGGCGGAGGTCTGAAGTAGTGCGGGAGATGTGAGGCAATGAGGGAGGTATGAGGTACTGGTGTGAAGTAGTGAGGGAGGTGGTGGCTCCGTTAGGTTAGCCAGCGAGTGAGGGAATGTATGACTGGCCGGCCTCCCATCTCCACATTCCTGACCTAACCCCACCAGCTCCGCCATCCTCACCCTTCTGCCCATCCTCCCGAAGGCCGGGTCTCCCGCGCCTCTCCGCCCACCCACGCCACACACACACACACACACACACACACACACACACACCATTTTCAAGAGTTGGGGCACTGTTGTGTTCGGGCTGGGCACTGCTGAGGTCGGCATGGTCGCTGCCAAGTTCGGGTAGGGCACTGCTGAGGTCGGGCTGGTCAGTGCTTTTGAGACAGTAGACTTAACCCCCTACTCGACTTAGCCATAATTGACCTCATGACCCTGACCCCTGAACTTTTCGTTATGCGGTCAGGACATGTTTAAGGTTAAGCCTTGTACCTTGGGTACATTTGCTGACATCATTTGTTAAGGAGTTTATGGGTCCGGGCGAAATGGTAAAGACATTAAGGTTTTATTATGTAAGCGTGCGTGGCGCGGCCTCAAACAGGCAGGTTGTGCAGGGTACGTAGGGCTACGCTACGGGACACGGCAGTAGGAGCCAAGTAGCAAGCGGACTTGAGCTAGACAGGCCTCCATGACCAACGTTTAGGGTCAGGTGTCTGGGTCAGAAGTCTCGGGGGAAATTATGAAAGCGTTCCACACGACTGCTCTGGAGACTGTTAATGTAATATCGATAATTGTTCCAGTCTATTTATAAAAGTGACGTTAGTGAAACACTTGAGTGTTAACTTGTTCCTCATCTTTGTACCTTCACTTATAGACAAAGAGTTCGTAATTTGCGTTGCTCTAGAGGTATATGTGATTTCAGCAAGGAGGTATTGGAACTGCAGTGCCAGATATACAGGAATAATTATGTATAACTATACTATTCCGTATAAGACTTCCTGTAACAATTAGTATTTAGCTTCTCTCTCTCAGGTTCTAGAAATTTTATACTTCTTTACTCATTCTTTGATAGCCTATCAGGTAAAAGTCGTCGGTTAATAATAGGTATTGGTTTGTTGTCCTCCGGAGTCGTCATGTCGACGAACACATGCGGAGCCCAGGTTGATTTACTTTTGTTTTTTCACCCGAGCTATATAGTCTGGCCTGAGGTATGTTTTGCCCGTGCCCTGTCGGCCACTGGAGAATATAGATTTCCTCTTTCTTCCGAAGATCGATCAATTTATTTAAATTTTACTAGAGTGTTGTTCATTGTATCTAAGATGTAGTCAGTTTGGGTATAAGTCAGTGAATAGGATAATGATAATTATAATGAAAAATAGTAATAATAATAATAATGATGTAAGAGGCAAATACTGTCTTAAAAAAAGACTTTCGCGTTTGACCGTGTTGGACGGAGTGGTTCTGGTGTGGTGTGGGTAAGTGTATGCAGGTGTCCATGCAGCTGTTACGCTCGTAGTGTGCGGTGAGGATGGGACGGCGTCCTATGTCCCTGCTGTCAACGGTTCCTTGGGATGTATGCCCCAAGAATCATATATATGGTCTTTGTAAAAGAGGCGGTTTATACCATATACTGCTTATTGCACTTTCTTAGTCGGTTTATTGGTACAGAGGTTATAATACGGGAGGTAGAGAGAGGACCAAGCCTGATGTGGGATCAGCGCATCACAAGACAGATAGATTTGTTGGCGACGGAGGGTTTAGTGTGGTCCCAGGCCACGTGGGGGCGGTGTTGGTCCTACTACCTGACCTGCCTGCCTCCTGCCTGCCGCCGCTACCCTCGCCTGCTCCTCCTCCGACTCCTTGTATCGGGCTCGGAACACCCTCACACAAACCGCACGCTGAACCTCGTGATAACCTCATGCTACGCCCGGACTCCATCTAGCCTTGATTGACCGGTTGTTCGTAAAAAATGTATGAAAGGTTTGAACTCCAGCAGGCCAGGCTTGATGACTAATGTGGTTGCTTTTGCCGTGTGTGTATGGGATGGGCCCCTGCTCCTGCGCTTGTACGGGAAGTGTTCCTCTTGAGATATTTAAAGTATTTGTTGGAATGAAGTCCATCGTTGTATGTGGACCACTTCTCAAGTCGTCCTCTTCGCAGCACCGCGCGCCCAGACACCGTTGGTTGACCCACACTCTATAATGCCTTTGTTTTCTCGTTTTCAGACGTAATAGTACACTGACTGTTCTTCAGGATGTGTTGTTTGGCTGTATATCTTCTGCATTATGTAAGACATTCGGTGGAAATTGTGTTGTTGGTGGGATTATGATTACTGTTAATGATAAATATGACAACAGCGCAAGCAACGCCGCATCCCTCTGCCTGTCTGTAGCCTCAAGGGAAACATTCGGTAATACTGATGCCAATATTTGCACTCGCATTCCTCGAATGTCCGAAGTACATTTATCAGTTCCGATTTACGACATCGTACAGAGTTACGTTGCTGCTATTTTGCAAACTATACGTGCTTGGTGAATATGTTGTTACAATGAGTTTCTTGAGCATTGGAGGAATTCATACGAAAGAGGAGCTGGGAAGTTTCGGGGTGTGCGGCGAGAGGGTCTGATCCCAGCGTTACCTAAAACCATTCATGGCGACCCTCGCTTGTTCTCGCACTTGTCCACATCTTCTTGATTTTCATCAGCCAAGTTACCCGTGGCCTCTTGTTCTCTTACGGTACACTCCAGGATTGTAGTTACAGTAGATCGGGAATGTGTCAGTCGGTAAACGTAATTCCTCGCTGGCAGTGACCGTCAAGGGTTCGTACCGTGAGTCGGTGTTTGGTTTGTGGTTTAACTGCCACGGTCGGCCGAGGGGGAAAACCGGGATTTGAGTTCAAACTGGAGCTGTCGCGCTGCTCGGCTCTGCACAGAACTCGAGGATTTCCCGGACGGAAAATAACAAAAGTCCCAGCCCCGTCCTCCGAGGCCCTCACGTAAATTCAAATGTTTGCAGCGCCTTGGTAGCTGCTGCTGACCGTGTAGGGCAGTGCAGCTGCGAGTTGTTGTTGTCCTGGCCACACCACACGGCTGATGTTGCCGTGGCCACACCACACTGCTGGTATTGTCCAGGCTACAACACATGGCTGGTGTTGGCCTGATCACGCCACGCGACTGGTGTTGTTGACCATACCCACACTGCTGATGTTACCCTGCTACACCACTTGGCTGTTGTTGTCACAACCACACCACATGGCTCGTGTTTTCCTAACCACACCACACGGCTGGTGTTGCCTTAACTACACCACACGGCTGGTGTTGCCTTAAGCACACCACACGGCTGGTGTTGCCGTAACCACACCACTCGGCTTGTGTTGTCCTAATCACACCACTCGGCTTGTGTTGTCCTAACCACACCACACGGCTGGAGTTGCCTTAACCATACCACACGGCTGGTGTTGCCTTAACCACACCACTCGGCTGGTGTCCTAACCACACCACTCGGCTTGTGTTGGCCTGATCACGCCACTCGGCTTGTGTTGTCCTGACCACGCCACGCGGCTGAACCTGCGTGATATGTTTATAGGTGGTCTCTTTATGTGTTTTGTTTAGGTATGCTTGTACTTGAGTATTGCTTTTAATTATGAATTCATCAACTTTTTTTATTAAGCTCAGACGTTATACATATTTGATTAAAGTTGGAGCGGTGAAAACAGTCTTAGTCCAGCCAGGAAGTCATGTCAAACATTCGTCATCTCGTTAATTATGTGCACGTGTGTTAGATTTGTAAACATTTATAAATAGGTATTGTTTACATTCATGTGTTAGATTAAACATGTTTAACTCTTTTTGAAGTTCACAAATGTTAAGAGTATGTATTAGGTACATCAGTTATACTCGTGTGTTAAACATGTTGAACATTGGTTACTGTTGATTATGTTCACCATTTGTAAACACTTGTTAACCATACATATGTTGAAGTGTGTCAAACGGTACACGTTATGCAGTGTTGAATTTATAGTCATATAATACGTGTTATTTATATTCATGTATGGTAAAGTATGCCAAACATTTAAAATGTTTTCATATTCACGGTAGGTGAAACATATTAAACAGTTGTCCGCACATGTTGATTTTATTTTCATGTTAATGTAAAACAGTTATTTTGTAAATTACATTCACATGTTTATGTTGATAGCGTGAAGTGTGTGCACATGTGTATGTTAAATATTTATTTACGATAATTATCTTTAACGGCGATTATGTTAAATATTAAACATTTCATTTATCTCTTGACAGGTAAGGCTGGCCCTGGGGCTTGTGGCTTCACAGTAAGGTTGGTGGTATTGTGGTATTTGGGGAGGATCTTCTGGTATTGTTCTTGATATTGTTGTCTCTAGATGGCATTTTGTGTAATATCTTGTCATTTACTGTGGTATTGTGTACTTCTGATGATATTGTGTCGTTTTTGTGGTATTTTAGATGATATTAAGCGGTATTGTAGTTGGTATTGGAAGGAAGGTTTGTAAGATATTTTTGTTTGATACTGTATGATTTTGGAGGAGTTGTGTTGTATTTTGTTAGGCAAATTGGGCAGTATTGTGTTGTTTTGTGGTCGGCCATTCAGGTTTGTAAATGCTTTGTGCAGGTTGTTACGACCCTTAAGCACTCCGTACAACCCTTTAACACGACGGCACTACGTTTGAGCGTGGGTCAGGTCAGACGGCAAGGCCATCTCCATACCCCAAGGGTCGTACGTGATTGCTCAGGGGTCGTAACGTCGTGCACAACGGTCGTACCGTCGTGCTCAAGAGGGGTCGTACTACCGCCTCCGCCGCGCTGGAAAAAAGGTCCGTACCGTCGTTGTCAGTGGTCGTGGCGTCGTCCTCAAGGAGTTAAAAGGCTTGGTTGGCTGGGGTGGTGGTGGGGTCTTGGGTACATTGCCAAGGGAGTCTGGTATGCGCCCAGCTGACTTGCTCGGCCCCCATCACCAAGCCGTCCTCAACGTTATATCTGCCCGCCCGTACCCTCGCTACAACCCATTGCTGTAAAAGGCCCAAGATGGTGGAAGTGTATCCGCCATCACCCATTATCTAATGTGGCTAGAATGGGGGGGGGGAACGTTTGTCATATCTCTGCAACTTCTGTTATGCAAACTTATATGTGTAGGGTATGTGTGTTACAGTATAAATACTGCTGAAATCACCTAATTTGTCACAATTTGTCTTCAGTAATCTCGTGTGAATAAAGTTGAAAACGCTTAAGACACGTGTATTGACAATAGACTAATACTTTTGTTACGAGATTAACTGTAAATGTTGGAAATTAAATCGAACAAGTTTTTTCTTTTTTAAGACTGTGTTAAGTGATGAGTGCGAATATTAGTACCGGAACACGTCTGCCGCACTCAGTAAAGCACGTGCTGTTATGCACACGTTATACTCACAATGCACTCGCTGTTGCACTCGGGTTGATGGGTGTGGGTGAGGAGGGGTTGGGGGAGGATAGGTCGGGTACAGACGGGTGGCGTTGTGGGGGGGGGGTGAGGGCTTTGTGGGGGAGGGGGTGCGGCCGGGCACAGCCATGTCGATGACCGGGGTGTTGGTGCTGGTGTGGGAGTGCTGTGTTGGAGATCTGTGTAGTCCTGGTTGTGGTGGTACTTGTGGTAGTAGTAGTAGTAGTGGGTGGTGGTGAGAGATGATGATGGGGTGTGAATGGGGGTGTCTTATGGTAGTGGTGAGGGCCTGCACCTCGTGGGGAAAGGGGTGAGGACCCTCTCTTGGGAGGGATGAGGGCCATAAGTAGATGACGGAGGAGATGAGGACCCCACTGTTGATGATGAGGGCCTTGTTTTAGGTGGCGATGGCCCCACTTTTGTAGGGTTGGGGGATTGGGTCCACTGCTGTTGGGTAATGTTGAGGTCCCAGTGGTGTTGGTTATGGGGATAAGGGCCCGCTTTTGATGGGAGTGAGGGGGGGGGGGATTTAAGGCCTGCAGTTGGTGGTGGGGTGTGAGTCACCATCATTTTTGGTGGGGACGAGGGCCTGCAGTTGGTGGGCATTGGGGTGGGGGGACGGGTTCCCCTCCTGCTGCAGGTGTGGGAGTGGGGGTGAAGGGCCTCTGATGGTGGGACAGGGGTTGAAGGCCCTCTGTTTGTGGCGGTAGGGGTAAGGGCCCACTGTGAGGGGGTGGTCAGGGCCCGCTGTTGGTGTTAGGGGAGAGGGGAGGGGTGGGGGTTTGGGAAGCGGCCAAGATGCCTGGACCGGCCAGTCCGTGTTGTGTCCACAGTACACAACATTGTCCCCATCCCCTCACCCTCCTCCTATCTCTCTCCCTCCCTCCGTGGACTTACTCATCACGCTTTTTTTTTTTTTCTGCGGCCCCTGATGAGTCCCGGCCCACGAATGAGTGAGTGGTGAGGAAGGCTCATTGTGTGCGTGGCTCGTGGGTAATATTGTCATTTGTGGCTCATGTGTGATGGAGATGTAGCGTGAGTGTGTGGTGGTGGTGGCGATGGTGGAGCAGAGTGAGTGTGTATTGTGGTGGTGGTGGAGGAGAAGAGTGAGTGTGTGGTGGTGGGGTGGGTGGTGGGGAGGTGGGGTATGAACTCGGGTGAAAAGTGTTGGGGGGAGGAGGTAGCGGGGGCGGGGCGGAGGTGGGGGGGAGATCAGACGCCATGTTCAAGGACAAGGTCAGTCAAGCAGCTGCTGGTGATGGTGGTAGTAGTAGTAGTAGCGGTGGCGGTGGTGGTTGTGGTAGTGATGGCGATGGTGGTTGTGGTTATGGTGGTATTGATCGTGGTGACGGTGATTCAGGGAGCGGTAGAGGTGGTGGTTGTGGTTATGGTGGCAGCGTGTTGATGGTAGTGTTGGTGATAGTCGTACGGTGGGAGAGTCGTGTGCAGATGAGTAGCGCCGCCTGGGTGGCCGGCCGTGTCCCGTGGGGGGAAGCGGGGGGTAGAGGGGTTCACGCTGACCTGGTGTTTAGGGGGGGGGGTGGTATAGGGCCCGTAACCCTTGAGCACCGCGATACGACCCTTGGGCACCGCGTAACACCCCATAGATGACACGATACGACCCTTGGGAACTGCGAACGACCTTTGAGCACCGCGGTTCGACCCTTGGGCACCGTATAACACCCTTTAGATGACACGTTAGGACCCTTGAGAACTGCAGACGACCTCTGGGCTCCGCGGTACGACTCGCAAAGCACCACGGTACTGAGCCCTCGAGCACACACAAAGGTATATTGACCTGTTTGTGGAGCCATCATCCCCCCTTGAGCAGTAGGGCACTCTGGCCTGACCCTCGACCTGGCCCGTCGTTAGTAGTGGACTTGAAGGGGATTCTGGTGTGGGGGCAAGATAATGACCTGCTGGCCTAGGGAGATGGCTAAATGCATAGCTTCATATCTATCTATCTATATACCTATCTGTCTATCTATCTGTCTGTCTGTATCTATGTCTGCCCATAATGATAGGTTTACCTCTCGAATAACACTGACTGAACGAATAACATTATAACAGTGAAGTGATTACAGTCATCAGCTTTGATTAAACATTTTCTACCTTTATTTCCGTTTCTTGTAGTCTAGTTCAGTATCTGCTGACCCGCTGCTGGTAAAGGTAGGACCCTTGTTGTATAAATAGCCTCATTATGTAGTAATGCGAGTGATACCCGACGGTTTTGTTATCAGTGATAAGACACAGGTGGCACGGAGGCCCGGTGTTCAACACCCCCTTTCTGTTATCTTGGGTCTCGTTCTGCCTCATGGCCACAGCTGATATCGTACCCCTCACCTCCCCACGGGTCATGCCACTAGGTAGGGTCACGTCACCATGTAGGGTTACAACAATATGTAGGGTCACGTCTCCATGTAGGGTCAAGTCACCATTTTGGGTCACGTCGCCATATAGGGTCACATCGCCATATAGGGTCACGTCACCATCTAGGGTCACGTCACCATCTAGGGTCACGTCACTATGTAGGGTCACGTCACCATGTAGGGTCACGTCACCATGTTCACGAAGAAGGTTATGTCATCAAGCAGAATCTTATGTAGACACACACACACACAACACACACACACACACACACACACACTTTATAGATAAGAATTTACAAGAAATAGATAATCACTGACACTGCTCAGGGCGTGAGGCTGGCCTTTAAAGGTTAAGTCTTGTGTGGTTTGCTGTGGTATTGACTGTTGCCGGGATGACAGTACCCCAGGGGTGGGGGGGGGACGCTGGTCCCCTGAGTGCTGTGTTGATGTCCACAAATGTCGTGTTGTCTTAACAGGTGTTGTAGCAAATGTCATGGTGTCGTTGACACAGGTTTCATGGTGTCGTAGCAGATGTCGTCTTGTCGCAGGAGGTATTGCGGTCCCGTAAAAGGTGTCATGGTGTCGTATCAGATGTCTTGATGTCGTAACAGTTGTCATGGTGTCGTAACAGATGTCGTGGTCTCGTGACAAATGTCACAGTGTCGTAACATTTATCGGAAAGTCGTAGCAGGTGTTGTGGAGTAACAGATAACATGGTTTCGTGATATATGTATGTCCTGATGCCGTAACATGTACCGTGGAGTCGTCCAAGGTATCTCGTGGTTTCGTAGAAGGTAATGGGAAGTCGTAATATATGTCGTGGTGTCGTAACAGATGTCGTAAAAGGACACCCATTTCCCCCCCCCCCCGGAAGTCCCCCCCTGGCCATGAAGTGAGCTGTGATTCACACACACACACACAGACGGCGGTCGGTGCTGCGTCGTTTCTCAAGACGAGGTAAAACGGGACTCAGGGAGGGGGAGAGGGGGGCGTTCACCGTTAACAGTTATTCCTTTACAAACGTTCCGTTATTGGCTGAGCCACGTACCGTTGGGGACACCAGAAGAGGTCATCAATACTGTCGCTAATAGTATATATATATATATATATATATATATATATATATATAATGTGTCACAATTTACAGAATCACAATTCAGCACGAGTCACGTCAAGTAGTCTAGGTTCAGCGTGAGTCAGGCCACGCTGCCCTAAGTTCAGCTTGATTCAGGCCAATTATTATCTAAGATAAGCGTGAGGTACGCCAGGTAGTTAAGGTTCATTAGGAGGCAGGCCAGGCACTGTAAGTTCAGAATGGGGTGGGCCAGGGAGAGTCTTAAGTTCAGAGTATAGCAGGCCAGGGACACAAGAAGGTTAGCGTGCGGCAGGCCAGGAACAGTGTAAGTTCAGCACTTAGGCAGGCCAGGCACAGTGTAAGTTCAGAATGAGGGGGGGGGGGCAGGAACAGTGTAAGTTCAACACTTTACGCAGACCAGGCACAGTGTAGGTTCAACGTGAGGCAGGCCAGGCACAATTTAAGTTCAGCGTGAGGCAGGGTTTTCACGACTCTCGCTAACCTTGTGTTCAAGTTCAAGTTCTTCGTGTGTTCTTGATCTTCAGATCATCTTCCCCGAGACAGTTCATCCTTTTTACTGGTTGGTTTTGTTACGTTGACCTATCCCTTCCTCCATTGACATGTTTGGTCTCCTGAATGCAGCGTCTGGTCCCCTCCTTGGCGTGGTGTCCGGTGCCCTGTATGACGTATTGTTTGGTCCCCTCCATGACTTGGTGCCTGTGTCTGTTCCCCTCCATGACGTACGTATTGTTTGATCCCCTCCTTACATCGTGGTGTCTGGTCCCCCTCCTTGACGTGAGCATCCGTCCCCATCTTTGACGTGGGTCGTGGTTGTCTGGGAACTTTGATTGGTCGTCTGGTTCCTTCCTTGACGTGGTTGCTGCATATCGTACGTTCTTCTTCTTCAAGTCGTCTTAAGAACGCCAGCTTTTGATGAAGGGTCGCCTGGCCTTATCTTAACCGCGTCCCTGTCCCTTTAAATATTCCCCGCCGCCTCCTTGCACGTACCCTTTAAATGTCACCCAGGTTCAGTGCGTTGTGTGCCCCCCCACCCCTCCCCGCCCCCTTCAGCCTGTCCTCAGGTCTTCCTTCGTCAGCCTCCTCTTGCTTCCTCTTCCGTGTGACACCTGCCTTAGTCTCTTGTCTGGTGTGTGTGTGTGTGTTTGTGTGTGTGCGTGTGTTTGTGTCCTTAAAAGGCGGTTTTGCCATCTGGTGGGTGGTGGTAGCGAGTTACCCTTGCCCTTGACACTATGTTGGCACCCCTGCCCTTTAGGTATTGTTGGTACGCGGTGGCATGTGGTGGTGGCAGAGAGGTACCACAGCCCTGGAGGCATTATTGGCAACTGGTGGCAGGCTGTGTTGGTAGCCGTGCACCCCTGCCCTTGAGGTAGTGTTGGCAGATGGTGGCAGGGAGGTAGCCGCTGCTCCTGCAGGAGTCACCGACCGGAGGCAAAGGGTAAAAAACAAGGTCACGAGACTCTCTGACTCTCCTGGGTCCGGCCGCTGGAGGGAGGGGCTCTCTCTGGTGGAGAGGGGGGAGGAGGGGAGGAAGGAGGAAGGGAGCTGAGTGTGGTGGAGGGAGGGAGGTATTCAATGTGGTGGAAGTAAGACGGTGGGGCTCAGTCAGTGTGGAGGGGATTGGGGGTGAGGGGATCAGTGTGGTGGAGGGAGGGATGGGGTCAGTGTGATGGAAGTGTGGAGGAGGAGGGAGGTAGGTGGGGAGGGGTGGTCAGTGTGGTGTGGTCGAGGAGGGGAGGGGAGGGAGGGGGGGCAGGTGAGGCTGGTTGGGTTAGGCCGGAGGTGAGGCAGCCGTTGTCCCAGGGTTATGGTGTTGCTGTACCTTCCCATCATGGCCTCTAGACAAGTTCCTCCACGTTATTGATGTGGTTTTTCCCCGCATATTCTCCCTCCGCACCCGACCCCTCCGACCCTCACTTTTGACGATGCAATTTAAAAGTAATACAGGAGAGTCTCTCCTCGCGTCTTGCTCCAGCAAAACAACAGAGGACCAAAGCTTGTCTCCCGCCCCTGAGGAACTCCGCGTACAACATGGTGTGTAGCTGGGCCGTGTGCTGGCCCCCCCTCAGCTGAATGACCCTCTCCCCCACCACACCACACCCCCCACCCACCTCCTCCTCCTGAACACTTGTTGTGGCTCATGACGCTACAGCCATTGTCGTTGTTGTTGTTGATGAAGACGAAGGCGTAATGCTGGAGCAGCTGCTGCTGTTGGTGTCGAGAGCGTGTGAGCGTCTGGCCTTCCACGCCATCCTGGTTCATCAGACGTACTTAGTCAACAATATCCATATTCAGAGCGCCGCCCACTGGTTGGTTGGCCCCAGCTCTTGTAGACTACAAGGCCAGACTACTACAGCTGGTTGGTCACTCTCGTAGCCCAACGAGGTCACGCCACTGCCCACTGGTTAGCCACTCACGCACGCAAAACAGGGTTAGAGCCAATGGTGTGACCCGGACCCAGAGTTTCTTTTGATGTCACTGTCGGTAATTGATGTCACCCGGACACAGCGTATTGCCTTACTGATGTCACGGTCGGGATTCGGTCATCATGTAATCTGTTTGTCTTGTGCTCAACGGTTTGATGCGGTCGGTTGCAAGTTAACAGCAGTGGTAGGAACGAGGAAACTGTTTATGTCTGCAGTAGTGGAATGAGGAAACGATTGAGGTGGTACAGCATAGAGATTGATGAATCTGTGTGCTTGTGTGTGTGTGTGTGTGTGACCAGTTGGGGTAGGAGGGGGAGATAGGGTGTTTGGGGGTAATGGTGGTTCCCCCCCTCCCCCCCCAGCCGCTCCCCAGCATAATGACGTACTTCCCGGACTCTTCCCTTCGCCTTGGCTTCACACCGCCGTGAGCACACACGCACACACACACACACACACACACTCACTCGTAAATACATATGTACTCAGCAGGTGTTGGTGTAGAGTGGCCGGTTGAGACCTGTAGTCGGTCATTATTTGTTACATCCTCGTACACGTACTCTCTCTCTCTCTCTCTCTCTCTCTCTCTCTCTCTCTCTCTCTCTCTCTCTCTATCTATCTATCTATCTATCTATC
>JAYMFT010156608.1:0-12510 GCA_038088735.1 Panulirus argus | reverse complement strand
ATATATATGTGTGTGTGTGTGTGTGTCAGTTTATCTTTGTCGTGTTTTCTATACATTTTTAGCCACTGACTGCATTTTATACTCAGTTATTATTATTATTATTATTATTATTATCATTATTATTATTATTATTATTATTATTTTGTAAGTAAAGGATGTAAAGAATATCAAAGACCAGAGAAAATTATTATAGAACTACGATTTTAGTTATACTGTGTGTTCTTCAGCAGTTGGAGAGAGAGAGAGGTACTGCCTAAGAGCGACAACGATATGTCGCCATATGGCAGGGTTAGCGCGTTGCGCTCATCGCATGATGTTGTCCGTTGCACAATGCTGTTACTTTCTGCTGCTACGCATATTGCACAGCTGTGTGTGTATATATATATATATGTCTTGGCTTCATCTGGGACCAATTTTACCCTGTGTGTTTTAGAATTCTTTTAAAAGCGTGTCAGTCCTCACTGTTAGCATGTATCGTAGTGCGTTGGGTAAGGCATTTAAAATAATACCTTGGTCGTTTTTGTCAGGTTCTCGAATATATTTTATGGCCTTTTTTTTTTAAACTCACCACCAGGCCAAATGCATCGTGAGCATTTTTTGCTATGTTTGTCGCCTGTCGTCTCCATGTGTCTGTTTGTTAACTACGCGCACTCCAGTCTTCTCTGAAACCACAGGATCCGATTTGAACCGATTGTATCGTGTTATGATCGTCATCGCCCGAGGTGGACAAGCTATGGGAATCTCTCTGTGAGTTGGACTTGGGGGGTGGGTGTGTGGGTAGACAGACGAACGCAGCACCACAAGTCTGTCACCTGTCAACCACCACATCGGTAGCCCCGACCCCCCCCCCCCCTCCCTCAAGGAAGTGTACTATATACGGGTGAATCTGCAAAATAAACTGTACCATATACCATAATTAAGGGAATTAAGGTGCTGGGAGAGCAACTAAACTTACGGACCTTAGGAGAGAGAAGGGATCAGACGTGGATATAACCTCGTAAGTTTCTGAATAGATTTGATGATGTTGAGCGACAGTTCTTTGGGACAGACATCAGCAGATCAGCTAGAGGGAAGAAGAGGAAGCTGGAGAAGGCAAGAGTGTGGGATGGAAAGGAGCAGATCAACTAGAGGGCTGAACTGGAATTTTTGGGGAATACAGAAGTTCGTAAAAACGCGAGGAAATACATTCGCGAATGGAGTACACACATCAGTAACAACCTCGTAGTGGTTGAAGATGTGGTGTATAAATGAAAGTGTGATGTATAAACGAAGGTGTGTGGTGTATAATTACGTAAGAAAGCACTTCTGTATAACGGTTGACAGTTGGATCAGTATTGACGGTAAAGCGGGAGACAGCCTTCACATTCCTGTCGCCTCACCTGTGACATTTTGGGCAGGCTCGAGGAATTGGACCCAGAATATATTATGATGTACGTGGAGTCCAGTATAACAGGAAGAGAAGGAAGAGGTAGGGAGACTCCCAGACATGGGCGGGGTATATTGCATCACGCGGGGGGGGGATATATTATGCCGTTGCCTCACCGTGTTTACCTTCCCCTCCACATCTCTCTAGGGACTTTTACATTGGCCTCTCTTTCCTGCGGGGCGGCTTGGCTGTTACCCGAGTTGTTAGTGGCGTAAATGGGTTCAGGACTTGTGTTTATGGCGTAGAGCAGGTGCTGGCCAGATGATTGTTTGGGTGAATGGCTGGTGGGGAGGCCGCTCGTTGTAGACACACACACACGAGTTACCAATCTTAGTGTGTGTGTGTGTGTGTGTGTGTGTGTGTGAGCGAGAGGGACGGGTGGGGAGGGCGGTCGCTCCTCGCCCTATACTTATCCTAGGAATCTCGGTGACACCTATTACTTTCAGTCGTCAACTAGAACACCACATTCACCCGACTCCCATGTTCGGCCTCAAGGACACACACACACACACACACACACACACACACACACACACACACACACACACACTTCGCCAGGGACACTTTTCGTCAGGTGTGTAACAGACTCTCCTCCAGTTGGGTCGTAACGTAAGATCTGTCGCAGTTCCCCTTCCCCCCGGGTGAAAGTCCTCTCTTGTGTGAAGTTGATTTCCGCCCTGCAGGTCTAGAGGAGGAGGTGCTGTTGTTAGTCCAGGGCTCTCGTAGGACTGTTGAAACATTTCGTCAGGTGTCCCTGCGGCGGGACGGGGCGTGGAGGCGACTCTTTGTTCGGTTCAGATTCGTGATTTGGGTTCGTTAGTTCGGATTTGTGAGCTCAGATTGTCGCACGTCGAAAGTCACAACCAAATTTTTGGACTAAGCCATGATTAATTCCTTCCAGCCCTGATGCAGAGAAGCTTCATATATTAGAAACTGCCTGAAATCTCCCTTGTTCTGCGCTTGTGAACAGAGGAATCATTGGACGCTTCATATTCGTCTTAAAGTTGTACTGCCTTTCTCTGATACGGCGTACCGAGAGAGACGACGAAAACGGGGCGTGAATCGATGAGCGAAGCAGCTTCAGGGGGAGAGTTCGAGTGGCTGGACGACGTCCTTTGTTATTGAATAGATTTGTTCCCACACCTTCCCCGCGAGCAGTGAAGAAAAACTGCACTGAATGATATAAGACTCTTCGTTTTATTGTGTGCTAAAGAAGGTGATGGCGAGGGACTTGGCGCAGGCGGACACAAGCAGTTCTTTTGCGATTTTTTTAAGCACAGTAGACGGCAAATGGAACCGAGGAAACAGTTGTTTTAGGTCATCGCGTCGATGTTGTTTACTGAAAACGTTATAGAATTGCATCCAGTACTTCAAGGCTTTGAAGGGATTCGGGAGTTGAGGCTGAGACACTAGTTATAGAAGGTATAGAAGAGAATCGGTAATCATGCTGGGTTGTGGAGGTGTTAGGGAAGCACTAGACACTGTGGTGATTCGATAGAAATCATGAGAATTGATATAGAAGTGAAGGGAAGGGAGAAAAGAAATGAAGTCGATCAAAGGAGTAATGGAATTCAGCAAATAAAAAGAACTGCAAATGGGACAGTTAAAAGAGCATGGTATTTTGAGTTCCTGATGTGGGCGTCGTCGGCACATTAGTGGGATGGTTTGGACGTGAAACTCGCCGAGGCGCAGGGAAAGGAAGCGAGGAGCAACAATATTGTCTGGTAAGCGAGCCCAGGGCTTATATAAGACGCTCACCTGAAGTGATACAGGTAAAAGTATATTTTACGGGCGCACGCCTTTTGTATATAGATTTATGTCGACGAAAATTGTATCAGACGTGTGTGACGTGGTAGAATAAATTCCATCAGGCTTATTGAAAGTTGCGCTACTTCTTTACAGTTGTTTTACTTCCCTTGCGCGATTTTATCAGGGGTCTGATCGAATTTGCGTTAAGAGAAATTGTTTGTTATCGAGCAACGGATGAATGTAAACGACAGACAAGATAAAGATAATGAATCTTCACTGGAAAATTTGAAGTCTTTTCCAATAATGGGTGGTGCCCGTAAATCGAAGTCGGACTAGGGATGTCTTCCGTGGTTAATCTGTTCTTTTTTCCGTTGTTTATTTTGTTTGATCCACTGAGACAAAGTACAAAATTTTCATTTTAAGTTACTTTAAGAGATTTACATGTCTATACCCTCGAAGTTTTTCACTAGGCTTAGGTAGCATGTGCTGTGCTAAACTAGAATAGGATAAGATAGGATAAGCTTGGTTAGACCAGTTAAGAATAGCTTTGCTAGTCTGTAATAGGTTTTGCTCTTCGTATTTTCGCTAGAATTGTGATTTATCTAACCCCATGTTTTTGCTAATCACTAAGGCCCCGACCACTTTTATTGTCGGGTTCATTTGAGTATAGGATGGGGGACGGTGCATTGCAGTGATTAGTGTTAGCCTCACCATTTCTCATTTCGCTCTCAGAATTCAGTTGCCTTGTAGAAAAAAGGTAAAAGAAATGGGGAAAAAATGTAGTGGCGTAAGGAAAGTAAGTGTTTAGTTAGTTTTTTTGCTCTTTTTTTACGAGTTATCCTGTTGTTAGTTTAGTTTGTGCCTTTTGTGTTTCGCTTTGATTGACTCTGCCAAGGTGAGGAAATGCACTCGTATTTTGAATGCACCTGTCAGAATTTACACCACAAAGTTAACTAAAACATTTCTAATGAATAACGTCAGTATGTCAGTTAAACAGGAGCGCAAATACGCTGTTACGGCCGTAGGAATGCGAAGGGTAATTTTCCGCAAGTAGGTGAACGCTTCAGACGTGATGGGAATCGTAAACACGGTCTTCCACCTGCGGTCAGGTGGCCCCCAGACATGACGGGGGGAAACCTTAAGCACGATATTCCGCCGGTTTTTAAAGAGTACTCCAGACGTGGCGGTCATCTGCTCCGGCGTTGGTGTGACGGCGGCGAAATTTACACAACATTATGTACTTCCTCGAACGTGACGCAACGGGCGTGCGGTGCGGTCGGCCCACACGACGCCGTGAAAGTTGCAGTACGACACTCGCGCGCGCGCGTCGTCCTCGCCACACTAGCCTGCCCGACGTTCGCGTCCGGCTGGACGGACGGATGGCCAGCCACCATAACTTTCTTCCTCCACGACCACGTATGTACCTGTGTACGTGGGTGGGTTCCCTACCTTGCAACCATCCCCCCTCCCCACCGACCCCATTTGTAACCGTCAGTTTCACCTGACTTTTGGTCAGGTCAAAAGCCAGGCTGCCGTAGCCGAGGGTCGTTCATTCGTGCTCAAAAAGGTCGTACCGACTTGCTCAGTGGTCGTACTTAATGTCCCCAAAGGGGTCCTACCATCACGCTCAAGGGGTCGTGTACACGCGTTCAGGGTTCGTACCGACGTGCTCATGGGCCGTACCGACTTGCGCAGGGTGTCGTACCGTGTTCCTCAGGGGTCTTACAAAGTCGGGAAGGGTTTCTCGTCGTAAGACTTACACCACACTTATCATCAGGTGACGCAGATGGCTACGGCTGTGTCCCAGGGCGACGGGGGCGAGCTGGTGCTGCTTACCGTGAATACCCCTGTCGTAACAGCGTTACGATTTACGCCATGTGCTCTTTTTACGTCACGCTTACGTCATATGCGGAAGTTTCGGAAGAAATATTATCAAGACGTAAGGGTGAGGGCGTGCCGGGTTTGGCTATAGATGGAGCTAGGCGTCAAGCGTGTGGTGGATCGTTGGCACACACACACGGACCCCCGTGGTGTAGCGGTTAGCTTTTACGCAGGCACGGGCCGTCTGGGAGCAGATCCACCCAGCTGTTCATCCTCCCTAGGTGCTGGTCGATAACTTGGGTGCTCCACCATTCAAAATGATCGTAAGACATTCTTATGTCTTCCCAGTTAACGAGTCAATAGATATCGCAAACTCTGTAGACCCTCAGCAAGTTGGTGACATGAGGACCTCCTCTGACACAACACTGCTTCGCCAGCATCCTAGAATTTAGCTGTCGTTTCCTAGACGGACGCAAGACCCATCTGACTCTGACCTTCGTTCTATCCGCCAAATCCCTGGACCCAGTCAGCCGCAACGTGATGATCAACGGAGCCATCAGCGCTGGTCTGCGGAGAAGCATCATTCCATGACTTACGGACCTCCGGCCGAGCAGTACACTTCCGAGGAGCCGGCCATCAGCACCGTCCAGTCCCTCGCCTCTAGCGTCCCACGGGACCGAAAAATTTAGACCCTCGTGCTTCCTCAATCCTTATGGATGCTATCCTTATGGATGCATCGTACGCCGACGGCTCTGTCATCGGTTCCAGCGCCGACTTCAGCTTAACCAAATGCATCGCCTTCCAGAGCATCATCCTTGACAGTCCCCAGAGCTGGATCACCGCCAGCAGTGCCACAGCCAACGCCCCTCCTCACAAGACTGTAGTCATGCACGCCAGCCTGGCATCCGCCCGTATCCTACCCTTCCTGTGGTCTCAGTAGTTCCCAGCCCCCCTCCAGGTTGTTCTGTCTAACGAACTTCTTCGCGTCACTCTGGTCGATGATGTAGATATGTGCTACAGGACAGATAAAGACACATTTATGTAAAATGCACCATATGTAATAGTATCTCCTGTATAGATAGATCTAGCCTCCATTTTCTATAGTATATGTATAAACATTAGTCAGCTCCAGGGCCTCCACGCGCACGTTCGAGCGCGGCCCATCTCTCTATATACATTCCTTATATAGTCTTCTCATCAAAGAACTCTTTTATTAGAACCTACGAATTGATCACTCAACTCAGTGAAGAGGCTACAGATGAGACTGGAAGGAATACGTCTGGACTATCACCAAACCCTTCACCTATTGTCTCTACATTTTTCTTAAGACTCGAGGCGCTTGTCCTTCCTGTGCCTTTGGGCTAAGGAACACCCCCCCGCTACACAGCAATCGACTCGCCTGTGGCCCTACCCACGTGCCTGGTCTTCCTCCTCACCCCCCCCACCACACGACAGGGTACGCTGGGAAAAAACTGCAGAAAATGGCATGCAAGACCATCCCTGATCCCTCTCGTACCTCGTAACCCGGAACTTCCTAACCCGACCCCTACCGCTTAACACACTGGTCCTCCTGACTGTCTGCAAGTCATTACCTGGACCTCGTCAGGCGGTTCGTAAACAAGACTCTGTACCATCCTCGCTACGTCACCGCCTGCTACCAGGGAGATCCTTCGTCCCCGAGTTGCAGTTCAACACCGCAACCGCATCGATCCCATCCCAGCTGGTACAACAGACCGCTGCTACCTGAACAGGCCCATCCCAAGCACTGTGGACATCATTAGTCTGTTGACTGTCACCTCCCCAGTGCTGGTGTAAACGCCGTTAAATCCCTCCCGTACCTTCACAGTTTTACAGCATCACTATTTATGCTATTTGCATAATGATAATCAGTGACAAGTAATGATAATATTATTATTGTTATTATTACACACACACACACACACACATATGGGGTATCAGGTTGCACATGGATGACCTTGATCGGTGACCCCTCCACCCCTCCCCACCCCACCGTTTCCCCGCCTGGACACAGGAAAGGATCCGTTAGTGTCGGGTTTCTGCATCTCAGGAGGAGCTGGGAAGAGAGAGTGAGAGAGAGAGAGAGAGAGAGAGAGAGAGAGAGAGAGAGAGAGAGAGAGACAGAGAGAGAGAGAGAGGGGGGGGGGGCTAAGACAGAGCTACGAGAGGGGCTAGGGATGGGAGGCTGGGTGGTGACGGGTGTGTTTGAGGTGATTCTGCCAGTTCGTCATCTTGGTCACAGCTGCCGAAGGACAGACAGACGGACGGACGGACGGGTGTCCTTGTTGTCCCTCCCACTCACGGCTGTAAATCATTTACTGCTTACCGTTTACGTATGTAGATGGGAGAGGCAAGGGAGGGCTGCCGTTAGACGCGGCCAAGCAGGCACAGCCAAGGTTGTCTGTCTTGCATGGAGGAGAACGAGAAAGTGAGGATAATGTTCACAAGTTATGAGTTTTCTGCGAGAGACGAGCACGACGGTACGCCATCCTTGACTACGACGGTACAGGCCTGTTGGGCGTAACGTAGCAAGCCTCGAGCATTAACGGTACGATCCCTTGAGTAGGATTTCCTTTTTTTTTTATAGTGACCGACATGACACGGGCAGACACTCCCTAATCAAGGCAATCTCTCGTGATGAAAAAAAAAAAAGAAAGAAATTTTACAGAAGGGAAGAGGAGGACTTAATCAAGCATAACCAGACCCTTGACCTGATCCGTAAGGGTCAGGTCAAAGGCCAAGCCTCTGTATATATACCCAGAGGTCGTGCTCAGTGGTCGTAACCATCCTGTTCAAGGAGTTACAGGAGAGGCACGGAGTGTGGGTTGGAGGTGGGGAAGGGACTATTGAATGGAGATGCAGAACTGGAAAATGGCAATAAATAAGCTAGAGCATCCAGCCAAGAGAGATTACCCAACTGTAGTGTCATACTCTACACATTCAGGTGCCGTAAAGAGACAGGAAGACATTAGTACGAGAAGGACGGGGTGGTGAGGTCATAAAACACAGACACACTGTGGGAAGTGTTTGGAATAAGTTACTTAGATAACTTACCTGATAATGATAGCTGTTGGGTGTAAGCGGGAAGTGCCACGTAGGAACCAGTGGGCCTTCTGCAGTTTCCTGTAGGAGTCCTATGGTCTTAAGACACACCACCGTCATCAGGACATCTGTAGATGTTCTTTCAAAGTGAATTTATTTATTTATTTATTTTGCAGGGATATAACCATTGACGTGACGAAGCTCATCATTCGTTCTCACTGTCCTTCACTAGATAGATATACCATAAACCATCAGGTCTTCCAATTGTTCGTCGTCATACCCAAGGGTCGTACCGTCGTGGTTCAAGGATTAGGGTGAAATACCTTGGTCTTATTTTGAAAGCCCCTTCACATATGCAGCGTTCTTGCTACCTGTGGTCTACATATTTATATTCAGTTTACGAATTGTGTGCGTTTCTTTGGAGGGTGGAGATTTTTTTTTTTTCTTTTTACTTATATGATTTTTTTAAGAGGTGCGGTAGGGCGCGAGGCTCTGATAAAGTTATTCTGAGGTAGTGACGCCAGAAGCTTGGCATTGGGACGCGCTTGTAAAATACTGAGGAACTGTTGGTTCTTTTACTTGCAAGGTATGTATGTGTGTGTGTGTGTGTGTTTGTGTGTGTGTGTGTAAGGAAATGCGCTGTGGTATGGTGTGTGGAGATGTACCGTTATACCAACACACCTCTTGTTTCACAGAGGGGTCACCAGGAGGTAGTCTCACGTCCAGTACAATAGTAGTTTACGAGGGTCGGCTTGAATGTGAAAAATGATGATAGTTCTTAAGATGATGGTCGTTTATGCGGGTTCATTGAGAGAGACTGAATAAGCTTTTTTCCTCATCCATAAAAATGCACGAGGCTCGCCATAAGCCACATTAATTGTTGTGTGGAGAGGTGTGTGCGTGGTTGAGCGAGAGAGTGAGGCGACTCCCACATCCGTCATTTGACCTCCCCGACATGGTTCCCCAACGGTAAGATGACCCGAGGTGGGTTGAGAGAGAGAGAGAGAGAGAGAGAGAGAGAGAGAGAGAGGAGGTGAGGGCGACGGCAGGGAATCTAGCATGGGAGTCTGGGACGACGGGTTTTCTCATCCCAGCTCCTCCCCAGCCTCCCTTAAACTTCCTGCCGAAGTGCTGCCGTCTCCTGCTGGCGACGCTGACGAAGGTTGTGCTTCGTCGTCTTGGGCCCTGAACGACATCAGCTCTCTTCACCTGATTGCTACTGTAGGTGGCGTTATATCACCACTTGGCTAACAAAAGGATGTGTTTTATAGTATAGTCAGATTTGTTTAACGATGATATATCTAAGCGTTGGTTTTGATGAGGAGGCTTGATGATTTAACGAATATCCACGTCGGTTGGGGATGCCTTTGGGCTGCATTGATTATACGCCACCGTCGCTACTGCTAGTATATTACCAGGACGACCGGCGACGACTCCTGCCGGATGTCGTCTTCCCCCTCCCCTGCGCGCTCCTGCCGCCGGAGACGCCCGAGACCACGGCCCACGTCCACTTCCTGGTACCGGGAGCGTTATTACCTGGTCACATCCACCGTTCCCCGTCATGACGACCCGTGTCTGTGTCTATGTGGGGGGGGGAGGGGGGGAGGCATGGGTGAGTGTAGGAGGAATGAAGGTCGTGTGGACGTTCTTGAATTCAGCCCCAGGGGGAGTCCAAGTGCCTTGGGTCATCACACACACACACACACACACACACTATAGTGGTTGGCGGGGGTCCGCCCGGGTTCGAAATCCTGAACGTGGCAGTCGACTCACAGCCAAACCCAGCCGTTCATCCTCATCTCAGGGCTGGTCGATAAACGAGTGTTTAGGTTACGCTGGTGTGTGTGTGTGTGTATACATACGTAAGAGTAAAGAAATGGGACATATATACAAGAATCACGCATGAATATAAATCACACACACATACACACGCCCTAGTTCGTTAAATCTTCACTAGACGAGACACTAAATTCATTACAGCCTACAATCAGTATTTTTCTTTACTTTCTCGTCTCATTTTCTTGGCTAGCATTCCCGTCATTACGGTAAAGGAAATTATTACTGTCATGTATATGCCAGTTAACTCGTGGTGTACAGTGTCAAGCTTTCTGCCTGAATTACCCGTAAATCGTGGAGGCTTTAAGGGCGGGAATATTGCACAGTTGGCAGGGATTTTGGCCTCTGGCTGGATGTGGGTCAGGAGTGCAGGCAGTGACACGCTCTGCTGGGTCGCTAGTCCCACCGAAAACACGTCATGTTTTGTGTGTGTATATATATATATATATATATATATATATATATATATATATATATATATATATATATAATATATGTATATAATATTTCCAATAGCTGTGTGTTGGGAGATGTTCTGTTGACGTAGTGCTAATAGAGTAAGGAGTTTCTCTCTCTCACCTGTTTGTTGACACTCGGCTGTTCAAGGCGACTGTTTGACTCTGGTTAAGGATGATTCCTACCCTCTCACTGCTGGTGGGTTCCTGGTGCTCTTGTTCGTATGTTTGAACTCTTTTGGGTAGGGCATAGAGCCCCGGGATGGGCATATGGTGCCCTGGAGTAGGCATCTTGTGCCCCGGGGTGGGCGTGTGGTGCCCCGGGATAGACGTGGTGCCCCGAGGTGGGCGTGTGGTGCCCCGGGGTGGGCGTGGTGCCCCGGGTAAGACGCTTTGCATCAGAGTGGTCGTGATGTTCCAGGTTAGGTGCATTGTTCTTACGTGTGAGGACCTCCTGTCTGTTGACCTGACTCCTGACCTGGCCGGCTTGGTGACCAACCCAACAGTGCTGGAAAACATCACCAGCATCCCACTATACCCGTCAGTCCCATCTCGCTCCCCCATTCCTTGTTCCTTTATGTCCATTCCATTCCATGTTCCCCATCTCTTCCAAGCACTTCAAACGATTTTTTTCCCCTTTTTATCCAATCATTTCTCCCCTCTCCTTTTCTTTCTGCTTTTTCTTACCCTGTTTTTCCCCTTCCACCCACATCCCAGGGATGGTGGTTAGGGTGACTGTGTTAATGGGTGAAGGGTGGACTGGCCTGTTGTGGTCAGTTTGTGGAGGAGACTGTGGCAGCGGCGGTCACCCGATCCACTGAACTGTACTGACGGCATCGCTGAAGTCCTCGAGAATCAAGACAATACTCACATGCCTCCGTCACCGGCTTGGGTACGGTGAAGTTATTTATAAATATGGTTCTCCAGTTGACGGTTTTAGGCCAGTAATCACCCAGATGATTGTTAATTATATATGTTATCTCATGCTCTAAATCTGACCTCTATTATTGACCTGTAATGACCTCATCCGAGGCGGTGATGTCCCGCTTTGCTCCTCAAGGTTGAATCAGACATGAGGACGACAGGTCGATTAAGACACATGGCCGTAGCGCTACCTATATAGTGTGATGGTCAGAACCGTTGCGCTGAAAGGTTTTAGAGTTATAGCAGATTATGATGCATTATTGATGTTTGCATTTTTTTTTTTTACTTAGATCGTGGTCATAAAATTCCGAATATTGTATGCGCCAACACTTTATCGTACACCTATTGATGAATTGCGAACTGATTTTCCCGTGCGCGAACAACTGGTACAGATCACGGCTTTATTTTACAACGAAGTAAATCTTTGCTGGAAAGTTGGCCAAACTTACACTGCCAACAAAGATGGTGATTGAATTTGGACGTTACCCGCCGACCGTGATCGACTGCAGTCATGGCTATGTAAATTATGTGTGTTATTCGGGTGATTACATACTAAATAAAATCTCTGGGTATTGTTTTTTATAAAGTTTCACGGTAAAGGTATTTTTGAAAATTTGTTTTGACTTATTGACCGTCACGAGTAAATTTTTATGCACCGTTCTGAACGTAAAAAGACCGTATATTACCAGATCCCGTTCGGACTTACAAAGGACCTCAAATTTCCTGGTCATTTTAGCGGTAGACTTGATGATGTAGCTTCGCAAATAGATAGATGACAATTGATGAACGCTACATCATGGTCAACCCGTCCCAGTGACCTACTTCCCAAGCTTCGGTGACTGGGACATATTTTTCTCTGATACAAGTTTTTCAGGTACCACTGCCACTGACTGGGGAGATCCCTGTGTCCTGTTGGACACCGTTTCTTGCCTGTGTTATTTCATGGGCCAGGGGACTGACCGCTCATTCACTCCCGGATGTTTGTTTAGCGCTGGTCACAGTCGCCGCTTAGAGCTGGAGGCATTGCCCCTGCCGTCATGCTCCAGTGTATTGGTGTTGTCTGCCACCACCAGGGTGATCTTGTCTTCCCTTCACCCCCTCCCTTTACCTCCTTAGCAACTAATGCTTCTGCTGGCAGTGCTCTCCTGTTGTTGTGGGGTTGCCTGTCCTGTTGCTGATGTGGCGTCTTTAGCCCTCAAAACCTCAATCGTAAGTACTCATTCGAAGGTTAACACCTTT
>JAYMFT010156598.1:0-12511 GCA_038088735.1 Panulirus argus | reverse complement strand
ATAATAGGCATTGGTCAAGCGGTATTTATATATAACGATAGGAAAATCACAGCCAACAGCGATTTCCGCCGCCAAATTAAAAACGCTGCCCATTCCTATCTCGAGCCCAGGAAATTAAAGAAATCAAACACTCTACCAACATATTAGCTTACGTCCACACCCAAAGGTAGGCGTCGGCCCTATACTAACAAGGGAAAGATCTCCCTCAAACGTTAAGAAGATAATGGAGGCAGCACAGTATACACTAGCGGAAAAAAATCAACGATGGTAAAGAAGAGAAAATAACAAGGGCTTGAAAGATTACAGGGGAAACTCTTGGGGCAACATCATATATCTGATGGTCAGCAATAACAGAGTAAATGTGGACCAAAGTACAGCGTACGAATTCATGAATAAGTGCGAGTCTACATTCGGAATTGCACCTCAAGAAAAACGGAAATTATGACTACGTCCACCAAAGAGAAATCCTTGACTGGTTGACCTCTTGGCAGGGAAAGAACCATCCCGCACCAGGCCTTTAGATTCAGAAGCATTGTTGTCCCCAAAGCGAAGAGGTAACCCAGGAAAGACCCTAAAAGACGAAGGACATGAATCTGAGCATAAGTCCCTGTGTTGCCGCATTTCCTTTTCAAGATATTCGTTAACTGCTGGGGATGGAGTGTCCTTGGCTAGCTGGGGCAGGAACTATGCAGAAGTTTCTTTGCGATTAGGGTCACCACGACCACGAATGGGAAAAAATATTTGCAAGTGAACTGTGTTTTATCAAAGTTGTATAGGTTCTAAAGCAAGGTTAACCATTCCCAAAAACATATTTCACCCCACGAAAAACTTAGGGTTTGGAGATAAGGTAGAAAGGGTTCTGAAATAGCAAAAACCTTCAAAGCAGGATACAATCAGCCGTTAATATATCGTAATCCTTCAGTGTTTCAGAATAGATCAGTTGCACTAAGGTATCGTGGTTCAGGTAACATATTTCAGGATAACGACGAAGCCATGGCAAAGATCTTGCACGGTTAAATGGTACAAAAATTACTTGTGATCGACGAGTGATAACGTCGCACCAATCAGCTTCACCTTGGCAATTTCAAAACTCTGCCCACTCTTGATCTTGATCCGGTCTTTAAAAGCCGTTTTCTTAAACATTTTGGGTATTTTGCCTCGTTGGCAGAACTTCCAGGGCATATTTTCCCTAAGATCCATACCTCTTTGTCTGAAGGCAGCAGCAAACACACCAGATGGCAAGTGTCTGAAGAGAGAAGATACATTTCTCTACACCTCTCTCGACACTCCCTCAGTGGTTGGAAATAGCTCATCACTAAATGTCAGATGACAGTAGGTGATATATCTGGCAGCAGGGGGTCTGGAGGCAGAAAATGCGAGGAACAGAACAGGCACTTGCATATGTAAGGACGACAACAGGAGCAGATGGAGGGTGAAGCGGATAAGCAGTGAGTGAAAATAAGCTCTGGCGAGGCCATGACGTCTCTCGTCATAAATCACCCAAGGACGCTGCTCCATTTACCGGCTGAGGTGGCTCTCTCGCAGCCACTCAACGCTACCTCAGGTCATAGGCTGGAACGCGATGAGGTTAGTGGAGTGGCGAGTCGTATTCCTGTCTCTCAGAATGTAGCATGAGACTGACAGTCACTTCTGCATCCTCATCATCAGAAAAAAAATGGAAAATCTGGAGGTATTATATATACCTCGGAGACTAATTAGGGTTTTGTAGTTCTTGGCTAATTACTGTATTACTTACGTCAGCGAAGGACGGACAAACGAATTTCTATGATGCTATAAATCGACAAATGACAACAGAGTGAGATGAAATTTGAAGTTGTGATTTTGAAGAATGATATTCACTGATAAATCTACAACTGGTGTTACCGGACTATATCTTCTCGAAGTAACACCGCGAGCGAAAAGTCACCTTTGGCGAGGCTGTATTATTCAGAGTACATTCTCGTCAAAAAGTTTCTCACTCCAAAGGAGACTACGTTTCCCTGCTACTGGAAGTAATGCAGCCTTGGGCTGAAAAAACTCTTAGAAACCGTCTCCGTTAATACCAGGACTCCGGGGATCTTTCTTAGACACTGGTCCTGGTGTAGATATAAACAAAACCTGCAACTGTGGTAGGAAATAGCGGAAGGTTAGTACTAGATACATGAGATTAAGGAGAGTGATGTACCCTTTAAGTTAAAAAACAATTTGTCCAGGATTTAATCTTTACGCTGTATATGTAGGCCCTGCCTCAGACCCAGAATCATACACGTGATTAAATGAACGTTACATCATGAAGCTGGTTTACGTAGTTGAATTACCAGCAAAGTTATTTTGGATGAAATGGAGAAATTAAATACATTAGAAGAGAAAAAAAAAAATATTCCAAGGGGATTATCTCATGTTCCCTTGTAATGTTTGAAAGCGGCAAATTTGTTAAGTGAAAATATGACACGAGAGTATATGTGATACAAAGACTGTTCATTACACAGGAAAATACACTTGTGAATATAAAGGGTTTTAAAGGAATCCAGAAGGCGGTCCAGTCTGGGTCATGCTTTTGAGAATGCAATGAAAGGATTCCTTATTACTGCTTTACACGCACACACACACACACACACACACACACACACACACACACCTGTTGCATCAGGGATAAAGTGTTGGGTCATGCAACTGTTCCCTCCTGAATCTTATTTCATCTTCAGTTTTGCTTGGAGTCATTTCAAAACTGCTCTTCGTAAATTCAAGCACACTTACAAAAACAGATTATTCTTTTGTTCTTCTTCAACTTATAATCTTTTTAGTTCTTAACCAAAAACATCCCCGATAAAGCAGTCCAACTTTTCTTTGTTTTTTTAAATGTGATCAAGCTAGATTTTAATTGCCAAATTAATGGTGTGTGTGTGTGTGTGTGTGTGTGTGTGTGTGTACACTTAGCCCTAACTATGTTAGTTACAGTCTCCCGTTTTTGTAGGCAATTTTTTTTTTTTTATGTTAGCTGAGACGGCACGGGAAGCTAAGGCCCTAATCAAGGCCATCTCATTACCGCTATATATATATACCCTATATATATTTGTGCTAGTTATTGAACAGTACTGTGTAAATGATTCCAAAACTCAGAAGCTTTCATTTATCCATACCCAAACGGATCACTCTGTACATAAGAGGGACATCTGCATACGGGTAACTACTACCATCCTGAGTTAGAAGTGTTGAAGTGGTGCCCGGAACCATCTTAACGCCCTTCGTGTCACCGTACTTGGCCTGACTTACTGTCTCATTAAAACTAAGCTTCCGGGATAGAATTATCATCTCCCTTAATGCGCCATACACATATTTTCCCTGGTTTTACTTCCTGTCTTCGCACTGCTGCTCTTCCCCTGATGCACTCTCCTCAACACCACTGCTACAACTACCTCTTCTCAGTGTAGATAAAAAAAAAGTTAAAGTGATTAGAAGTTGGGTGCCCAAGAGATGGGATGTGGAGACATGAGGCGGTACTTCTCGTCTTCGCTGTCTCTCTGACCCTCCTTTTGATCCATTTATGTTTCACATAAGATCACGCCTCAGTGAAGTCCTCAGTCAGGAAAAAAAAAAAGATACAAACATGATCGTATATATATCAAATAAATAACAAGCAAAAACAGGTGTAAGTCACGCTGCCAGACGCCTCAACTCGTCTCTCTCTTAATGGCCAGCCTGGTTCCCTGGCTTCTACCATTTTGCCCACTCATTTGCTCCCGTCCTTGCCACCAGTTTCGACCAGGTGATGAAATACGCTCCATCGTTAGTGGAATCATCTCTGCTAATCTGCGCTGTCTCTACCGCCTTTCCGAAAACATTATGATATTCGAGAAGACCGCCGAATCAAAATAACCTTCGTCAAAGGTTATGCAATAATTCAAAATCCTCTGTCACTATGCAAAGTCCCGTTATGAGAGGTCAATGGGTCGCTTTAAAAAAAGATCATTGGACACGAGGAATGAAGGATTATTCATACAGGAATACTTAAGAGATTTTCTGACAAACACTGTGAATATGATCAGCACTATTAATCCTACTCTACAAGGACTCACATGTATCACACAAAATTATGTCGCGTGGTTACAATCCCTCTGAACCTCCCACACTGCGATGGTTCTGAAAACCATCACATCCCGAAGGTCTCCAGTCAAATGCGCTATATATAATGACGAGGACGGAGGGTTTATTTTCCTAAAAAAAAAAAAAAAAAAAAAAGTTGTCCGGTTGGCTGAACAAACGCAAAATTGGCAATACATTACTGCCACTTTACCCATGATTGCCCACCCATATCATCTGAATAGGAAAGATGACCAGTCAAAGGGACGCCTAGTGATGGGAGCCAACCATCCCACGAGAGAGACCCCAAGCGACGCCATTGCCACAGTGGCTCAGGCAACTTGTTTCCCCCTCACGAGCAAGGACGCGAGTCGACGGAGTTCGAACACCCCTAGCAGGATCCACGCAAGAAAGTCTAGCTGGATAGGATTTATCATCAGCTACTTTTCCTCTCAGGGTAGTGAGTGGTTGAATGATGAAGTTAAACAGTGTGTGAGGGAAAAGTGAGGTGTATCGGCGTTACCTACAAGGAAGGAATGCAAACAGCTGGTTGAAGGACAAGTGAAAGCAGCAGATGGGCTAGAGAAAGGTACAGGAGCTGAAAAAGAGGGCAAATGAGAGGTGGGGTTACAGAGTATCGATGTACTTCAGAAAGAATAAGAATCTCTTGTGGAGTGAAGAAAGTGAATAGCGTGGGGAGAACAGGCGACAGGGACAACAGTGAAAGGTTGGGATGGAAAGTAGCAATGAGCATAGAAGGTATGGAGAAAAGGTGGGGTGAGTATTTTGAAGGAATGCTCTGTGTTATGTGACTGGCAAGAGGGTGTAGTACGTTTGGGACTAAGTGGTATACGGAGTGAGAGAGTCGTGGCGAATGTTACGGAAAAAGGAAGGGACGGTCCTGAAAGCTGTCGTTAAGAAGTGTGGCAAAGCGGCGGGAGTGGATGGGACTACAGTTGAGTTTCAAAAGAAAATGGGTAATAATGTTGTTGATTGTTTAGTCAATCTGTTCAGCGCTTGCATAACCAATGGTGAGGTTTATAGTCAATGGATAACTGACTCAGGGTAATATCTAGTTCTACGGATACATTACACTATACAAATGTTGGCCTGTGATCAGTACAGCGCTATGTCTTATGATACCAAAAGAATGGATAACTGTATCAAATTCAGCACTGTAAAGTAAATGTTTCACTTTTTTTGATATGAAAAGAATCATTTCGATGATACAGATGAACCACTGTTATCCTCTGGCATCTGAAAACTTATTCAGAAACATTTCTAGATAGATTTACACTGACATCACTCGGATTTATTATCGCCATTCTAAATCCTCCATGGTGTAGTCACAATGCAACTTTGAACTAGCCCACGTGTCCGTGACCCCACATGATGAATATATCTGGCTGATTTCCCCCAGCAACGGTATTGCTCCTCCACGCATCTCATAGTTTCTCTATCATTAAGATGTATCCAATTACGTTAACGTTGCAGTTATTCAACAGTATCTGAAAAGAGCTTGTCAACAGCACCCAAGCATACTTATTTTTCAGCTAAGAGGAACTATTCATTCCAATGATATCTTCGCCGATGTTTAGTCTTAAAGAACTGCCCGTGGTCGCCATCTTGAATAGTTTCATATCTTGGCTTGACTTAGGGTCATACAAGTTTTCTCAGGGTTCGCTGTCTTCATGAATATATCCTTCTTACAACCATGCCTTAATTCTCAACCTTGAGAGACTTATACAGTAGATTACCACTGGGCTTATCTGAAGAACATTAACAGCAAACTTGATTCGTGGTAATGTCACCCTTTTTTTATGATGAAGGCTCCAGTCACAGACGAAAGTCCGCATCAAGGCCGAGCCCCAACTGAAGTATAGAAAGAATTAAGAAACGGAAAAAGAAAAGACAAGGAAAGCATTTAAGAATTTTGAGAAATTGAAAGACCTGTCTTTGAAAAAAGCCAAGTCATAGTTATTGGGAAAGAAATGCGAAGGTAGAGAGTTCCAAAGCTTCGACGTGAAGGGAAAGAAGCGGTTATCAAAACACCACACCCTTGAGTTGTCGATGGCCACACAATAATCATTTGACGCAGCAGCTTGCCGAGTATTGCGTGGTCTAACATTGGATACTTGAAGTGATGTGTCCTTCGCTTCTGGACAGTGTATTAATCTCAGATTGAAGAGGATGATTTCCTCAGCTTTAGCAACCCACACAGTCGTTTAAAGTGAGGCAATCTGAGCGATTCTCTTCAATTTCTTTTCCACATTTCCGTACGATGGGGCCAGACAAGACAGTGGGATTGAATTTCTTTTCACAAGAACCTTTCGCCAGGTACTGGTGATAATCTTGGGAAATTTCCTCGTCTGTAGATGCTTTCACTTCTCAGAGACCCATTTGATGCCGCCGTATCACGTGTTTCCAGCACGTTCTGGGTCCCTCTCCTCAGGGACATCTCAGATTCCACTCAACTCCTCGGCGCCCCATCTAATGCCAAACGTTTTTTTGTGCTCGTCCTTTTTGACGAGTAAGATCATAACGTTTTTTCATCGTTTTCTTTGGGCCCGCTCTCTTGACAGAGATCTCGTCAGGATTTCTCATCACCTTTTCTTATTTTCTCTCTTTTTTTCCGTACTCGCCATATTTTGAGCTATTTTGGTCATGGCAGGTCTGGTTTTGATAGATGAAGCTATTTTACCACCACACACTCATTTCTAGTGGGCCAACATTACAGTAAATTATGCCATTCCCTTGAGCAATTTACGCCACAACACCCGTTTTATCGCCCCGCTTCCTGTACTTATTATTTTTAGAGCTCTGTGTAGCATCTGAGCGTTCTTTCATAATTCTTGCTGCTTTAATTCCCTAGATCGCACCTCTCTTTCATATCTTCGAACTTCAGTGAGACTAGATATATTTTACATTTTTTTTTCTTAATGAAACATTACCACATTCTTTTAACTTGCCTTTACACATTCAGTCGCATCTTTACTTCTTTTCAGTCTCCCGAGTTCTCTCACCAGTCTTCATACTGTCGCTATTAAGTCAGATTTGCTCTCGAAGTGTATTATTCACAAAGGAGCATCGTTAGTTCCTCTTCCCATTCAGCGTTTTATAGTGCTATACTGCTCTCATCTATAGTATAACCTCTCCCTGGAGGGAGATATATGTGCATCTTTCTTTACCCTTCATATCAACTTTATCCCGTTATTCTGACTGTTCATTCTTTCGAAACGCTTCGGTTTCGAATAGGATGCCAAACCGCTTCGAACTATGAAGATGAGATTTTTCACAACATTCTGGAACATGCATCATTGTCTTTCGAATCAAAATCTAATTCTCTTTACCAGAGGGAACCCCTTATACTGTGTCCTTCATACTCTCATTGACTCGGGCTGCAATCGCTTAGGAGTTGTATGTTTCTGATATGGATCAAATTTTACTGGTTCAGGATCCGCGTCTGCAAATGTTGATCCTGCGACTTTCAAGGCTTCACTGCACAGTGACTCAAAGGTTCATGAGACACTGGTTTCAGGGCCCTCGAGAAGGTGCTTCGTAGGGTAGCATTTCAAGGGTTTGGGTAAGAGTAGTGTCACTCAGCGGCCAGACCCATCACAATGGTGTGGCATCCAGTGGCCAGACTCATCACAGTAGCAAAGACCGACACAGTGTTGTTTCTCAGCGGTCAGACCTCTCAGAGCAATCCTTCGTCCTATTCCTACCTAGCCTAACCTAACCTAACCAGACAACAAGAAAAATATGAACAGATCACAGAAACAGAGTGTTGGGCCAGATATCGTGTCTTATCCTTTCAGTTTCGTCTCAGCATTACCTCTCCTTTCATTGCATGAACTGAATAAAGGAAAGGCGTTTAACAAAGTACAGAAATGATTCAAAAACTCATAGGACATCAAACTCCTTGGTGCTACAAGTGGATGATCATCTACGAATATGGTAAGGAGTAAAGGTGTTACATTGAGGACAGAATAAGATGGGGAGTACAACTGAAGCTGTGCACATAAACATGAGTAAGGCTATTCACAATAGAGAAGGATGTGTGTGTTTGGCAAAGGTAGCGAAAGGATTGGTGGTTACGTCAACAAAGAAGGCGGAGCCAAGACTGGAAAAACAGCCAACCAAGAAGAAGACTTTGGAGACAGCAAGAAAGATAAACTACTGGTGGTGTATATAAGGGCAAGTCCAGATTAATTACTGGCATCTCTCTGAAGACCTTGTGGCTCGCAACGTTTGGGTATTAAACAGTTCCTTGTACATCTCTGTATTTTCATCCACCAATCCACCACATATATTCTCATTTGTCAGAGTTACTCAGTAAATATATATATATATATATATATATATATATATATATATATATATATATATATACGTTGCTTTCTCTTCTACATTTTATATATTTTTTATGGTTTCTGTTCATCTGTGACATTGAAGAGCATAAATATTTTTTCTTTTAAAAGTATTGCATTTCTTTATCAGTCTGTTGCCTCTGTTTCAGCATTCTTTCTCGAACTCTTACAATAGCTCAGACTAAGCTGTCCTCAACACAGATTATATTACACTAATTCCATCTATCTAATATTCTCCGTCATATTTCACTTTGCCTCATTATATCTGCACGTCTCCGCATTTATTAAATTCTCTGCTTCCTGAACTTTGCTTTTTCCACTCCTTCCTCATTGCCTCTTTTCCCCAATATATATTCATAATTAATGCATCGTAGCTGCTCGTAAATCATCATTTCCTACATTAATCTGGTTGCCTGAATACTCTTTCCGTCTTCCTCTCTGCCAGGGTGGAATATCCACTTGGTTCACTTTCACAAGTGAAGGGATAACCTCCTCCCTGAGCCCTCACAGTTGTGGGGAAGTTCCTCGAGGCCTCATATCATTTAAAAGATTTTTTTCTATTCCTCTGCTTCTCTTCTTCTTCTTCTTCCTCCTCCTCCTCCTCCTCCTCCTCTCCTCCTGCATCCGTGTCCTTTTCCTCACTGCAACATCCGGTGTGAACTCATTACCCTCCATCCACGTGCTAATTAAGTCAACTCCAATTACTGTTCTTTCTCTCCTAAGTAATCTTCTCACTAAGACTTTAAAGCCTCTCGAAATTCCTCTTCCTCATATTAGTTTCTTGCCCGCAAGACATATCCTGATATTGCATTTAAAATGCATTTCCTTCTCCATCAGCCAACTCCGCCACATCGTTTTGTCTTTTACAAATCCAACTTTCACAGCATCCTCTTTCAGATTCTGTCGAGCATGCGCGCCACAAATCAGTAATGGGATTTAGATTTGGCATAGAGAAATCTAGCGGCATATTCTTGTGGTTTAAGATATTCTGACGTAAAAAGGCCAAGGTCAAAGTTATACATGGAAAGATGTATGAGATCAGAGGATCACGGTGCAGGGCTTATGGATTATTTGGGACGGAGCGTTGCGTACACAATGGATCTTGACCGTATGATAACTTTCTTGCCTTACCTTTTTATCTGACATCTTTTATTTCTAAATAACAATAACAGTATTAGTGGTTGCACGCACGTAGAAGTGATAACCAATTGCGTCTCAGAATCAACCGTGCGTCGCAGGAGAAACTTCAATACGGTTTAAACACTCAGAGAACACGAATCTTTGAGGGCGACCTATACAAGTAACGGGTTGAAAGCTTATGAAATCCTCATCATTGGAATATTATATAAAATAATTGCCGCGTCAGAGAGGTAGCGCCGAGAGCAAAAGATAAAATGGTTTTATTCGCGCACATCCATTTTCTGGCTGTCATGTATAATGCGCTAAGATCAGGGCCCCTTATCCACAAACAGGCCTCACAATACCTTTCCGAGGTTTCACCCGACAGCTCCATAAGCCCTGTTTCTGTTGCTAACAGCACGTCGTCCCTCATATACCATGTCGCTCCAGTTCACTCTATCCCATGCACACCTCGCACCCTCTTACATAGTTAGATTCCGATAGCGCAATCATCTTTCACTCCATCCTTTCATCTCGTCCTCGAAATGTAACTCCGCAGGGCCTTGATATTTCAAGAGTTTTCGATAGAGAGTAGCATCAGGATTTTATCTCAAAGCTTCGATTTTTTAGTTTTTGTCCTCTCTCTCTCTCTCTCTCTCTCTCTCTCTCTCTCTCTCTCTCTCTCTCTCTCATCAATCAATTATTGTGGTTTTCCCCATCAACATTGGCGTTCCTTATGGTTTTATGTTGTCTGATGTCTTTCGTTTCGCAGTAGAAAATATTTCTTTGCTATTATTCACGTCTGCTCCATCTTCTCTTGCTTGATCTATGTATCGCCTAATCTCAATCACTTTTAAAAGTTTGGATTAGATAGGATATCCCAGCAGGACCAACAGTAATATATCATAGTCTAACTATCTTAATTTTGAATCTTTACCATTTTTCTTTTTAAAGATTCCCCCGTGAGTCTCCCATCTTCTTTAATGGCTCTATGGCGCCACCGCTCAGCACAATAAACATAGCCTTCCCGTGAATAAGAAATGGCTCCTGTCGTGGACAAAAATCCTCATCGAGGGCAGGCAGTTCTAAAACCCAATTTTTCATATTCCAGTTCATAAAACTTCTTACGGTTCTCCCATTTCCTTTGATGGCTATATTATTCCACCTCTCAGCGCAAAGTACATCACTTTTGTTCTATAAAGGAAACCTCCAGTCGCAGAAGGAAGTCCTCTACTTGGCATGACCTTCGATGAAATGATAAAAATGAAGAGAGAAATTGAAAAATTAAGAGTAGTTTTATCAAAGTTTTGTGTGAATAAGAGGGAGAAAAATTTACGAATAGACAACGTGAAGAGTGAAAGAGGCGTTACCGGACTCTACCTGTAAGAGGTTACACCGCGAGTGAAAAGCCACCACCTTTGACGAGGCTGTATCATTGGGAATACAGTTTCGTCAGGCAATTTTTCAATCCAAAGGGCTCTACATATCCCTACTGCTGGCAGTAACGCAGTCTTGGCCGCATAAGCCTTTAGATAAGTTCAGGGTAACACCAGAACTCTTTCATGGAAACTGGTCCTGGTTGATTATAGATAGATAGATAAAAAGAAAGAAAGATAGGTCGTTGACCGGGCAGTAAAATTTTGAGTGAACAGAACTTATGACTTCGACAGGTTGGTACCATCACCGTAGCATCTAGTCACACTTGGAGACTTCCGACTTTACACACATAACGAAGTCTGTATACAAAATCCAGGGATTCTCGTTCTCGTGTTTATCTTAAGAATCCACCGCAATGACACAAACATCTAACTGTTTTTGCGATTGAGAGTTTCCCTCAGAACTCCATATACTCATTAAGAGTTGCGTCTAATGCGATCTAACCTGTCAGCCCACCTTTCCAGTCAGACCTTAAAAATTGGAGAAACATTTCCTACACTTCACCTTCGCTTTTTCCGTTTCTTTTCTGTTGGAACTTATCTAGTTTTGCTACGAGAGGTGGTTCCCTGTGCGCCGCTACCATTAGCTGGATCAAGGAGTACTCGGCCACTTCTTGTGAATGCAAGGTGGGCCATAGCAATGTCTCTCTCTTCCCCTAACTTACTAAGCTTTGAGTTTATTCTATCTATCACGTCTCAGCAATCAACTACGACCTTATTCCCCCCATCTCCCTCTTTTGAACGCAAATTTCCACTTATTTTTTCATATCTATCGAATTATTTCTTACGCTAACCATTGGACCAAGAGACGACGTAAGCCTTCCATCTCAGACCAGCTAGAGGCCCTTGATATACCTCTTTACATCACGTGATAGGTGTTACCTCTCTCATCACGCAGGCCTGTAACCAGACATGCCTTATTTTTGTCTTATGGAACCTAGATATATTTTATTCTCCTGCCTGGTTTGATGTATGGTAGCCTACATAGTCTCTCTCATGGTGGTGCAATGAGACTCTTTCTAGTTCTTCATGGTAGTGCACTAAGGCTCCGAGCCTTTATGAGAGGTATGAAAATAAAAAACATCGTAACATTTCTACAGATGTGCACTAGAGTTCGATGGCTCTACCTTAACCGGTGATGTGTGTATCGTTCTTCCCTTGGCAGATTAAAGGTTCGCAGTGTAATGAGACTCTAGCATGTGTGGTGCTGTTGCTATTTGTCTGAAGGCCATGGAAAAGTCCACAGGTGTTCCTGCCATGTGTGAGTGTGATTATGTATAACGATGCAGGTGTCGCTTTTGTTGGTGGAGCGCACACCCAGTAATTTATGTATCTTTGAAGCCTGACCTACCCATAACTAAAGCTCATCAAGATTCGCCTAACATCCTAACGCAGCCTGAATTGAGCTAAATAAGATATACATAAGGACGTCATATATATATATATATATATATATATATATATATATATATATATATATATATATATATATAGATAGAGAGAGAG
>JAYMFT010156587.1:0-12511 GCA_038088735.1 Panulirus argus | reverse complement strand
ATATATATATATATATATATATATATATATATATATATATATATATATATATATATATGTGTGTGTGTGTGTATAGGAATGGATGCCTTTTAATTGTTGCATAAATAGTATTTTCCATTTACGATTAACCAGATGTCTAATAGGTTGAGAAAGTAATTACCTGGCTCTATCGAACTGCTTACACTGAGACTGGTGATGAATCTCACTTAATATTCCCGGGTGATTCTTAATGAATTGTGGTTAGCAGCATAACCGAAACAGAATTAGCCAAAAAATTAAAATAAATTTAATAGCCAAGAAAGCAATAAACTGCTAATATGAACATATTCAATTTGTCAAATGAGTTCCCTGCAGTACTGCAGGTGTATTTTCCCAACTCAAAAGCAAGGTATGGATGCTCTTGAAGAAGCTTACCACTGGTACATATAGCTGCTGACTGTCATGTTTTGACAACAGTTACGCGTGTGGTTGGTATATGACAATTATGTGAATTACTGACAAGATAAATCTTGACTATTAAGGGGCTAAATGAGGTTTCTACAGATTCTGTTGAATATTATACAAATAATGAGCATTTATAAATTTGCTTTTGCAGGCTTTACACTTATCAGGTAGTTATATAAATCCTTGGCAACCTTAATTACTCTAGCAAGTGACAGGCCTAAAACAGAAACAAGGTCTACTGATTTTTTTACGTTTTATGCATAAACCAGTCACCCCATCGATAATTACCAAACCAATAAAGCCTTCAAGGACATCAAAGAATGAACTAATGATGGGAATCAAGATCTACATCTTTTACTGTCTAAGCACCAAACAGGTATTGTAGAACATCACGACATCCAAAGCTAGTTTTGATGCTGGGGAAATCCACTAATCTTCCAAAAAATTGAGCACTCCCATTAGCAGAGTTAAGAACCATAAACAATAGTGGAACCAGTCATCACACTAAATAGTACTTTTAAAAGAAATAATACAAGGCAGCTATCTTTTCTTCAAGTTAGCACTGTTGTGTCAGCAAACAACAAAGATAACAAAGATTTTCTACTTATCGATCTATTCTACCATCCACCTTAGTTATGGCGAAGTTAGCTTGCATTTGGAACAGCCACTAGTTAAAGGCTGACTGGTTAGTGTTTACAGCCAACATTTTGCCAAAGACTTCAACACACAATATGACCTCACTGGCCATGATGGTATTTATAAAATGTCTTCATATATCACAATTAACAAATGCATGTCTGAATTTACGAATACCTTTAAGGCTAAAGGAAATATTAATAAGAATAAACAAAGCAAAACGGGCACATTACTCTTTGACCTAACAATGCACAGTTGTCGGTAAAATAACCATATTCGGATCTCATTAATTACTTGGTTATTTATATACTTTCAACAAATATTTCTATTCAAAAGAAAAATCGTTAATCCAGTTCAAGTTTCTTTAACATAAAAATGTTTTGGAGATACGGATTCTTAAAATCAATGTTTGGTTACAGCACCGTTTTGCTTATGCAATGCAAATCACACTGATGCAACTAAATATATATTTCCAGCAGGAAATAATTTCACTTATATAAATAATTTCTAACTACCGGAAACATGAGTATAAATCTTTTAACGAATGTAGTTTTAACATTTAAATGCTCACGCCACGAGACTCGTACATCCCTTAAGCACTAATAAACTCACGACTGGCACAGACAGATTTCTTACTTTTTTTTTTTTGCTGTATTTTTTGGTAAGTTTACAAATCACAGGAAGATCCCAATGGCCGGGAGGTGTGTAGCCAAGCGGGTCCGCTGGCCAACCCAGGGGTCATTACCTCTACCACCACGCGGCCCCGTATCAACAACCTCTATTCTCGCCACCATTTAATAAATCTCCTTTCCACACGACACGTACGCCAATTTCACATCCCCCTTTGCACACTGCAACCCCCCCGGGCTCACCAGAGCCCCACAAGCACTTACTTCTCCAGCCTAATCTTCTTGAGCGCCACGATCCTCTTGGTGATCCGGTCCTGGGCCTTGTAAACAACGCCATAAGTTCCTTCGCCGATTTTTTCGATCTTCTCATAATTCTGCAGCGACATTGGCCTAGGGAAGCCGCGTGCCGTTACAGAGTGAGTCTGTGATGAGGTCGGGATGCAGGAGCGTGGTGGTAGAGGGTGGTGGAGGGGGCAGGGAGCAGAGAGGCGTGGGGCGGTGCGGGTTCGCTGATGGCGTCGGCAGGTTTCCCGCGCTCAACTTCGCAATGCCTTCCCCTAGCAGGAAGTGATGCTACGCTCGAAAACACAAAAATCGATAATAAAAAATATTTATTCCGATTCTAACTGCTATATTTGGTCAACCTATATTTTTCCACTTGTATTGCGATATATGGTTATATTATATTAAAATAAATAAGAAATCTTTTTCGAGGTTATAATTGGTTATTTTTCTCGTTTTCTATGTTTAGTTTTGGATAACTGAAACATTCTATTCACTTTTTTTTTCCTTTGCTTGTACCTTGTACATGAAAGCTACTTTATGATTGATTTCGATCATCATAAGGTGACAATAAAATCATATTATTTCATATTTAATTTCATCGAAGGGATAAATTCCTCTTCTAGTCCATAACATGATACCCACTTAGAAAGTTCTAGAGATGTCGCTCGCTTTGTTAAATACATCTAAATCTCATCTTTGTACCTCAAATGGGCTTTTTATGATAGGGTGTAACATGTAGATATAGACTGGATGTTGGGGATGCAAAATGGAGTGAGGTTATGGATTTGTTTTTGTCCGCTTTGATAAGCAAGCGTTTTTCGATATGTTATGAATGTAATTTATCACTGTAATCTTCACTGCAGAAGTAGGGAGCTGATTATATATCATTATCGTTTTTGAGGAGAAAATACATAGAATATATTTTGAATTTCGGTTATGCTTGTTATGCTATGCTTATGGATATATATTTTCGTCAGTGTGTGCAGTTGATGGCCAATCTTGAAAATGATTTTAATGTTGTGTGTTTGTCTATAAGCTTTTAGTAAGTTTGTATTGGGTTCGTTATTGTATCTTACCAATATTAATGTTTATTTATTATGTTTACAGAGATCTACTTCTGCAGTACTTATTTTTCAAATGTTATATTTGTTTATGTTGATGGCGGAGGCTGGATGATGTTATGATGTTTATGTGTTCCTGTTGATCAGTGTATGATGTGGTTGCTGTTAATGAAGAGAGAGCATCAGATATATATATATATATATATATATATATATATATATATATATATATAGCAGAAAAGGAGGAGAAGGTCAACAAGAACAGTGCCACTGCCTAGAGGGACACCAGACTGAGATGAGCAGCGACGGCCATGGAGGATGTCAGAGCACAATGAACTCGATTCCCATAAAAAAAAAGTGGCCCAGTCAGGTATGCCTAGGACTCTCATCTGAGGATTAGTCTCTTGTTGGTTACTTTAGCGAATACAGGGATTGTAGTGACTACCTGCCTTCTTTCACTGTCAATGGGCTGAGAGATATTGAGAAATATGAGCGAGTTAGGTTACAGATCATTTATTGTGTCTAATTACGTGTTTTGCCTCATGATGTGTTTACACGTTTAGTAAGGTTCTACATGGGATACGAGTTAGTGATATGACGCGAATATTGGCTATTTTTTTTCTTGTTTCTCCAAAGAGTTCGAGTTGAGTTGTTACTTTTTCTACAGAACATGTGTAACTTATAATAGGGCTTGATAACGACAGCATCAGGCCGTACGTGTAAACACGATGCTTGACCCTACAGCTTCGTGGCCAGCGTGATGGTAATATGTACAGCAAATGGACATTACTTTTCCTAACAAAGCCAGTCGGTAAAACCGTAAAAGCCAGGTGTTCTGGCAGGTGGGCGGCGTGATGCTACCAAGTCCAGCCTCCTTTGTCCCTGCGTCGCCCACCTTTCAAACCCAAATGGACAAACCGCCTTTCCTCATTAACCAATATATTGCCCTTAATTCACTTGTTCTTTGGATAAATATCTTATTAAGTCATTCCGCTATAAAAGTTTAATGGTCTGGAGTGCGTCTTGTAACACGTGTAAGAATTTAGAACGATTTCGTCAGACTTGCTCCTCACAATCAAAGGATATTACATTGCGGGATTTCCCGGACGTTTCCCAAGCTCTTTTCTCTTCAACAAACACGGGAATATTAACTGAACGGCTGGAATAATTATTACATGATAAGAATGCAGTCGATGTTGTCGTCTGATGCTCTGAAGGGCGAGGGAAAATATTGCTGTTCTCTTTCAACCACTTTTCTGAAATGAAAGTATTGGGGTTACGGGGATTATGATTAATCTGTGCAGGAATATTCCTTCGGTAGAAAGGTAGACCTCACCTTAACATGGCTTAGGTAGACTTGTGCTCTTACCTTATCCAGTGGCAGTTAGATTAGCACTGCAGTTCTAAGCGATATATTTTCTTTGTTCAGAGTGGCCGGTGTAGTAAATTACGTCCTGGGATTATTTCTGATTCACGAATAATTACATTTTTTCTAGGGGGTGAATTGTTGAGCTTTTCTTGAATTTAGCTTTACCTGTATTTATTTTATTTTTGTTTAAGGAAGTTGTGTTGTTTTAAATGCGAATATAATGACACTTGAGAATAGAAAAGATAAAACTGTGGAGGAACGTTAAGCACTGCAATCTTACGAAAAATTAAATGTATTTTTGCGATATGACTGTGGATGACCCCGGTAGCTCAGGTTACGTGTATGGTAATTTTGGAGACTGAGCTATAGACAGTAGCTCAGGCGGGAGCACATTAATAGCATCTGTAATCGTGTGCTGACACAGCTGTCCAGACAGTATGGTATTGGAAGGCCAGGGTGTTGTTGCTGTACATGGAGGGTAGGATGATGCATTGGCGAGCCAAGGAGTTATCCTATATGTTATCATATAGGAAGGCGTGGATGTTATCAAACAGGGAAGCCACGACATTGCTATTATTATAAGAAGGCCAGGATTTTGTTATGTATGTAAAGGTTAGAATGTTGCTGTAGAACTATCGAATGTAGAGGCTAGGATGTTAGTATACAGGCAGGCGGTGATATTACCATATATAAAGGCCAAAATGTTGCTATAGGCCTATAGCATTATATAGAAAGGCCAGAATGTTGTTACATATAGCTAAAATATTTTATAGGAAGGCTTGGATTTTACAAGTGCTTCACTAATATCACATAAAGATGTCTAGGAAGTTACTATCTAATCAGTGTAGGTCTTTACCATATAGGAGGGCCAGAATGTTGCTGTGTAGGAATGGTAGCATATAAGATTGGTATACTAGGATGTTGCTATATATGAATGCCATAATGTTGTATAGGAAAGCCATGATGTTACTGTACAGAATGATTTAGGATGTGAGACTCGTCAACGAAGATGAGATTGTTTTTCGTTGGGTACTCGCCATTTAGGACAACAAATGAAACTAAGCTTAAGTCATATAATTATATTGAAACATAAACAAATAGAAACATACCTAATTTGCTATAGATTGTATATCAGCGTATGTATAATATCGCCAGGTAATTCTGCCACATTAAAGTATTTGTCTTTCAGATATAATTCATATGGATTCATCACTTGTATAATCAAGTAATTTGTATACTTTCGTAAAAGTTAAGGTGTGTTTCCTATGTCGAAAGCGTAAACGAATTAGTAAATGAGTTTAATTCCATGTACTCAAGAAATATGGCATAACTAAGGATAATTTCGGTAAAAATGGGGAGTCCAGTGTATGTATCCCTGGAACCAATCCTGGTTGGTTGCGTCTTTCAGTGTCACATAAGTTAAGGTGGGGAGTCCTACGCGCCCCTATAGCCCACGAGGGCACTGAGGAGGACGAGTCTTGCGGCGTCAGCAGTGAGGGCGGCGTCCTCCCGGGTTCCTAGGCAAGGATTTACCTCCACTAAGTCCAGAGCGCGTAGGAGGCCGGACTTCCATACCGCCTCGGTGATGCTCAGCCCTTCGCGAAGGCTGAGCCCGCCCCGCACTGCCGATGGAAAACACTCGCGTCAAAACCTGTTTACTTACAAGCAGCAATTTCTTTTTAGCAACAGTTTTTATTACCGGTAACACCCTTATATTAGCGGTATGTTTTACTTTCAGTAGCACGTAATGCTAGTAAGTCTTTTTATCTTTAGCAACACTGTAGAGGCAAAACTTTATACTAGCAAAGCGTTTTTTGTTTTGCAACATTATATTTCACTAGAGACTAATAGCAATAATACATTTTACTATAGACTACTAGGAAAGTTTGTCACTAGTTGCAAATATTATGCTAGCACAAATATTAGAGGTAAGACTTACCATGAGCACGTTTTACTAGCCAAATATTTAATTGTCAATTTTTTTTTCTAGCAGCATACTCTAGCTGCAATACTACTAACAACACATATTCTTGGCAAAGACTTATTAGCAACACAACAGCAAAACATATTACCAGCTGACTTCCCTTACTGCCAACATTAAATCCTACGTTATATCACGTGTTTCTCCATATCCCTCATCCCCCTAATCCCCCATAGTCATAAAGCAACCTCCCACCCCCGTCCATACTAACCTGGGGTACCGGTGCTAGGGGCTTCCATAGGATCCAGAGAGTCGATGTCGAAGGAGACGTGGAGTGGGCGTGTGGCCGATGGCTGGAGGTGCTCCAGGGAGCGGGCGATGACGGCTGAGATCCCCAGCTGGTCCAGCTCACGCATGCCAAATCTCAGAATGCCCATGTCCTCCAGGAACTTGCTGTGGTGGAAAATGGACAGAGGGAATTAACCTAAAGGAATGAGAGATGTTGACTGTTGTGCTGTGGACGTGATAACAGTGGAGGCAACGGTGGATAAAGCAAAAGTTTTCATCATATATAAAGTTCACAAAAAAGGGCCGGATCTCACGGGGAAATGGGTACTATTGCAACAACTTTGAGACAAAATTCGGGCTTTAGTTACTACCCTTCTCCCCATGACTCTGAGCGCCTAGAGCTTGTATCTGTTAAAGAAGAACAATGTACAAAAGGCAAAACTAAGGAATAATGATGATCGTGTACTTCAAAGACTCGTTTTATTTTACGTGCACCAGAAAAGGAAAGAAAGACCTTCCCTGCTAACGAAAGCACATCGTCTCTTGGATGCAGTACAATAAAGGAACGAGTTTAAATCTTTACCATTTGAAGAGTAAAGAATGGAAGATTTGCAAGAAAATTATGTGAATTTAAGAGCACTGCTACACCGACTGATGTTTTGTTAGAATGATAAAACAAAAGCTCAATATAAACTGTAATTCTAACAGTGTAAGGAAAGCCAGTATTAGACAAAGTCGATCGTTTATTTAATGGTCGTTCAGGCATGTGTGTGTGTGTGTAATGACTATGTACGGGCGATTACAATGTAGAAAGAGGAACGAATTACCAAAACTCAGGGTCCACACCGAAAATTCCCCACTTCATTGGCGCAGTTTTTTGACTCGATGGAACACTCCTCAAGGCTCAAAGAGCGCAGTGATGCAGCCCTTATTTACTTGAGTGAACACAGCTGTGAATTCTCTGCCTGGCACCGGCACACAAACAGCTGTGGGATATACGCCCCAGCTCAACACATGCTCATGTTATTCCCAGCTCTGAATAATGAAATCGTATCTTTACGTGTTGCCTGTATGTGCAAAGCCAATGGTATTGTGGTCATTTTTTTTTCTCAATTGCAGTTGAATATAATAGATAAGGAGACACAAGAGAACTGTACAATATATAAGCCCTGAACGCTCAAAAAAGCCCCAGATTTCCAGAAGCCGTCCTCACTCCATCCTTCCATCTCTCTCTCTCTTGCTCCCTCCATTTCTGAAGCGCATCCTCTTTATCCTTTTCGAAAATTCTCCTTATGTCAGAACCATTTCAGCACCTCCCTGGTCAACTCTCAAGCAAACTACGCTTGCTACCACTCTTGCCTTATGCATTCAACTCGCCTCCCTCCGCACCACACTCTGCACCCAACACCTTAGAGCAAAGCACATTATTTTCTTACCTTTCTTTGTCGTCAAGATCCCTCAAACCGATGTAAACGATGTGTTGAGAGGAGAGACTGTAGCGAGATAAAATAATGTTAGTTTCATCTCTGTCCAACATTTGTCATCAGCGCAGTTTCATCTCAGCACGTCACTAAGCCTAGTCTCACTCTTATCAACATCAATCATTAGCCTAGTCTTATTTCTAAACGTTAATCATTAGCCTTAGTTTCACCAGTTCAACGTTAATCATTAGCCTTAGATTCACCAGTTACACATTAATCAATAGCCTAGAATCAACTGTTACACATCAATCATTAAGAGTAATAGTATGGTTTCAGATCACCGTTAATCATCAGCTTAGTTTTCACCACTTGACACACACACACACGTCAAATAAAAACCTATTTCTTAAGATTCCTCCCTTAATCTTAACACTACAAATATCCCACAATACGGTAACGTAAGGAGACGAGGTTTTGCCCGAACCATGGCTGTGGCCAGTTGTTGGGAAGGCGGTTGACCAGTGTTGCCATCTCCCGCAGGTGGTGCGAGACGGGCATGCCGTGCATGTTGCCGGTTTCTGACGAAGACCCGGTGTTGATGTCGGCGTGGGCGTCCACCCACAGCAGCACCACCTGCAACGACAGCACAACAGCTAACTCTTTACCACATCCGCCAACGACACGACTCACGTCAGGAATCAAAAGAATCAAGGTAAGTTAAATTAGGCTTTCGACTTTCGCTACGTAAACGACGCCACACGCACCTGCTGGTCGGGATTGGCGAGGGCGTGGCCGTTGACGGTGCCGATGGCGATGGAGTGGTCGCCGCCCAGGGTGAGGCAGAGGCGCCCGTCGCGCACGACCTGGGCGACGGAGGCGGCCAGGCGGCTGCCGTAGGAGAGCACGGTCGAGTGGTGGTGCTCGCCGCTAGGGCCGGCCTGGTAGTCCACGCCCTCCGTCATCTCGACCGCCCCGTAGCTATGCACGTCAGCACCTGTGTGAAAACATTTACATTTATTCAGCTGAGGTAATGTCTAGGTCTCCAAAAGAACATCTCAACACAGGGTGATCAAAACGTTGTTTCTTTAAGACAATTTGCATAAAGATACTACTTTTGTATGTTAGGAAAAGTTTGAAAAACAAAATATATGAACATAACTCTAAAATATACTCAGACAATGCAGCCCTTGCAAGATGATTGCTAGACGCATATTGCGGCCTCATTCTTACTAAGAATTGTCATGACCGTGCGCTTGCATAAGATACACACTCACACACACACAGGCACATGGGATATGCTACACTGCCCACACAACACACAGAAGGTGTTGCCTTAAATGTGTTGAATAGTTCCACGTCTTACGGGGGGGGGGGGGGGGTCTGAACTGCATGGGGGCCTTGTCAGTATCGATTTATTGGTGACATTCAACGGCCGAGCCGTCCTTTTAACATTTTCCCTCCCCTTCCCCAGACTTATCACGTTTATCGATTCCCACGTTGGACACACACGGTGTCTCCGCGGAGGTGGGTGACTCCCCAGGACAACACACAAGCTTATTATCACCATATACATCGCCGTAAAAGCGGCAGGTAGCAACAGTTCGGTGGATCAATAAATCCCGTGATGGGGGTGTGGGTTTGGGGGTTTTCCCTCTGGGGGAAGGAGGGGGGTTTCCCTTGGGGGAGGGAGGGAAGGGCAAGGGGTTTCCCTCAGCACGACATACAAACCACCGCCAGGCGCCGTCGTCGCATGGGTATATAGCCTAGTTGGCCTGGAAATTCTTCTCATGACTTACCGAGATTCTGTAGTTCGGTGAGGACACCAGTGTCCTTAATGGCCTTCGGTCCATCCTTCACACCCTCTCGCTTCTGTAGACATATGAAAAAGAATTAGATAAGAGCAGGATAAAATGCCCTGTCTACACTTGACGTGGGCAGCCAACACATTTTCATATACCCTAGACCTAACTTGGCCCGGGGGTCAGTTAAGAGGAGTTATAGATGTTTTCCAGCGTGGTACAGGTAGACCCACCCACCCACCCACCACACATGGGAAGGAGGCGCCCACCGGCTGGCCTTGGTCAGCTAGTGAAGTGCTACGGTAGGAGACAGTGGGCATTTTTTCTTCCAGCGTTGCAGCATCAACAATATGAGACTAGGCACTTTATCTCCTTAATATTAAGTCATTTTTTTCTCGTATTTTTCGCTACTTTACGACCATCATAAACTGTTTCTGAGATTCTTAAATGCTGACTATTATCCATGTGTAAACATGGGGCAAACCTCATATATCTTGAGGTGTTTGGCCGTAGCATCAGCAGGTAGCACCCCTCTCAAGGCCAACCCATGTATATAAGTTCATTCTTGGAGCGTTGTTATTGTTGTTTTGGGTTAGTGGCACCAACATGCACCGGACCTCCGTGGTGCAACGAGCAATATTACTGGCTGTCACGCATGCAAGGGCCGCTTAGGGATCAAACCTCAATGGTTCGGACCCTGGACGCGGTAGCGGGTCCACAATCCACCCAGCTGTTCATCACCCCAACCTATCTAGGAGCTGGTCGATAAAATGGATACCTGGCATAGCCTAGGTAACGTTAAATGCAAACGTGCAGTGTTAGTTAGGCTCATACATCTTCGAAATCGCATGACAGTGCAAGACAATAATGTGTTATATATATATATGTATATATATATATATATATATATATGTATATATATATATATATAACACATTATTGTCCTTTTAACACTAAAGTCCATTTTCCTTCTAGTAAAAACAACCTTTTCCATCCCAGTTATTACATGAAGGTGAATGACCTGAAGTATGTTATGAAATGGAGTGTTCGTATTGTATTTGGGAATCAGTGGATGTTATGAGCCGCTCTCCTTATCCTAGTTATGGCGAGGGACCAACACAAGGTATTCAAGACCACTTTTTTCCTTCATTCCAAGATCACCTCTGGCTCTAAGGAACGCCCCAAATGTAGCCCATTTTCAACAAGATGGCTATTCTTACTGTTAAAGTATCGTACACTCAGTCATGTCAAATGCACGATTCAAACGCGTATCCACCATTACCTATGACATGGTGAAATTAGAAATCATAAAATATATAAACGTGCTCGAGTCGCACAAACGCGTTTGGAAATCGTACGAGTTTGCAGAAAAAAAAGAATCCACAACAGGCAAATACAGTGCATACGCGATGCATGGCAACTGGTGCATTTTTGACCATGAGTAACTGGTTTCGTTCGCGACGTCATAATGGAAGCAGATAAAGAATGTTGTGTCTGAAGGTACACGCACTCTTAGATAAGACATTAACCATCATGTATACATAAATTACTATTGTATACCACTAGGATTATACACGTAAACTGACACGTAAAACGCATTCAGTTCTCGGCTCACACACACTCATTCTTGAATAGCAGTAAGTTTGTAAATACGTACATTTACGTTAGCTGTCACAGCCAGTGATTTTGACTCGGACTCCGTCCTTACCTGGCCCTTGTTGAAGGGAGCTTCCACAACCCCCACGTGTATGTGTCTGACGGAGGGCGAAGAGGCTGCTGCAGCAGCAGCTGGGGCCCCAGCGTACAGCCTGGCTGAACGGCTGAGGAGCGTGCGCAGCATGTTCCTGACACCCCTGTACTTGCTACGTTGCTGGCCGTCAGCGCCGCCAACAGGCTAGCCTGCCTGGCCACCACCTCTCTCACTTAGGCAGAGGTACCGGTCAATTAATAAATTGATTCCTTTAATAACGAACGTTACTGATGGTCCAATGCAATTATTTCAAGGTGGGCGTACTCCCTGATGTTCATACTGTGCAGCAAGCAATGATTTTAATGCGTTTGACTTTGCTTAAGTCGTAATTTCTGGATATTCTTAGTGGTAACATCCGCTGGCGGCTTTTTCCAGCCAATCATGGCACTTGGAGGCTGGGTTGGTCACTCTTTAGGCAGGTTTTGTGATAAGATTGCACTAGAAAATCGCCCAGCATTCTACTTGAACTACATGGCAACACAAGGCAAAACTTGTGGAAGATGCAAGATACAATGGAAAAATTGCATTTTGTTGTTAACTTTGTGGAAAAGAAAATTATGCTGTTCTGTGGCATTATACACACTGAATAAGCGTGTGTGTAATTATTATTTTTTGAGTGTATTACAGAGAGAAAGTTTAGCACTTGCTGCGTCTCTCTTAACCATGTATATATGTATCATTCTATATACATACACACACTAACACACCAGCTTTAGTGTGTGTGTGTGTGTGTTAGATCATTCACAGTAATACCAGACCTGACCCAGATGCGTGTTGGACGATAATTCCTGCTTGATGTGTTTTATAGACAACACACCAGTTCTCTATACAACAATAGACTCATATATATATATATATATATATATATATATATATATATATATATATATATATATATATATATATAT
>JAYMFT010156576.1:0-12512 GCA_038088735.1 Panulirus argus | reverse complement strand
AGTCGGACCGCTTTCGACTCAACTCTGTCAAGTAAGGATACAGAGCTAGAACCACCCTAAATGTGAGAGCAGTACTCAATGCAAGGACGAATCAATCCCATGTATAAACGGAACAAATGTTCAGAAGGGAAGAAGTTACGACATCTAAACAGGACACCCAGTTTCTTAGAGGTAGACTTAGCTATTCTCATAATGTGGGGTTTTCAAGAAACTGGATGTTACAGTAATACCAAGTATGTTAATTGAGTCAAAAGGTGAAATTACAGAACCGTCAAAGGAGTGACGAGAGACGTGGGGAGTTTTCGATAGAGAGATGGGTAGAAAGTGGGTTTTAAAGGCATTAAACTTAACAAGACTTTGTGTACCCCACTGAGATATCCTGTTCAAGTGTGAGTTTATTGAAAAAGCTGTGTAAAGACGAGATGCAGATCGAGTGAGAGAAGAGCAAGCAGAATTGAAGGATGTGGATGAATGCAGTGTTGAGTCGTCAGCGTATGAGTGCATTGCATTGTTTGTGGACGAGAAGAAATCGTTTAGAAAAGGAAAAAAAGTTTAGGAGATAGGACAGAACCTTGAGGGACACCGCTATTGTTGGAGAAAAGGGGGAAGGCTGATGCTTCAAAAATCACAGAGATAGATCGGCAGGAGAGGAAGCTAGATATGAAGGAGAAAAGTGAGGGAAGAAATCCATAAAAGGGGAGCTTAGAGAAGAGACCCCGATGCTACAGCCTGTCAAAAGCCTTAGAAATGTCAAGGGCAACTACGCATGACTCTCTTAAATCTTTCAGGGATAATGGGATAATGGCCAGACATTAGTAAGATAGGAGAGAGATGTCACCACTGGATCTCGCCTTACGGAAGCCATACTGGTGATCAGAGAAAACACTGTGATTTTCGAGGTTTTTAAGGATATGGGAGTTGAGGAGGAATTCAAAGACTTTGGAAATGGTAAATGTCAAAGCAACAGGACGATAGTTAGAGGGGTCAGAAGAGTCACTCTTCTTAGGGATGGGATGTATCAAAGCATGATTCCAAGGAGAAGGAAACGTTTTGGTTTTTAAACAGAAACGGAAAAGACGAGCAAGCAAAGGTGCATGTTCAGAAGCACACTCTTTCAGTACACGGGGATGGATACCATCAGACCATAAACTTTGCTTGTGTCCAGAAAAAGAAGCGCTTTTCGGATAGTCCGAAAAGAGATTACGGGAAGAGTCACAGGATTAGTAAGAAGAGCATCAGGGGGTGAGGTAATGTTAGAGTCATCCAAGGTAGAGTTAGACGAGAAACGGGAACAAGAGTTGCTTTGTCTACGGGAGAGACAGCTATAGCACCATCAGAGCGGATAAGTGAAGGGAAGGTAGAGCGACAGAAGTTGTTAGGGATGCTCTTAGCTAAAGACCAGAAAGACCTATCAGTTTATGACGAGGAGAGGTTATCGCATTTCTTTTGAATAAAGGAACGCTTCGCCTCATGGATAACGTGTTTGCAGCGATTACGGGCGGTGATAAGAAATAAATGGGAACCAGAGAATGGAGAGTTTTTCAAGCCCGATGTGCCTGATCCCTTCTCTGAACGGCCTCAGAGCAGGAACGGTTGAACTATGGACTGGAAGAAGAGGTCGTCTTGGAGGAAGAGGGGATAAATGTTTCCATTCCTCACGAGATGGCAGTTGCCTCCTCACGAGATGCCAGTTGCCTCCTCATGAGATGGCAGTTGCTTCCTCACGAGATGCCAGTTGACTCCTCACGAGATGGCAGTTGCCTTCTCACGAGATGCCAGTTGCCTCCTCACGAGATGGCAGTTGCCTTCTCACGAGATGGCAGTTGCCTCCTCAAGAGATATGTGTGAGTTTGGGTAAAAATGATCGACCTAGACAGGTTATACAACTTTGCTACGTCGTCAGATCTCTAGTTGAACGAAAATTTTTTCCTATATTCATGAACTTCTTAAAAACATTAATCATAACATTCTTGTACATACGGCTGAATACCTCGGGATTCGCGTGACATCACTGAAGTGGTTCGCCGGGTGCTGCAATAGCCGGACAGAGTTTGTCTCCCTGGGACGTAGGTTTTTTTTTTTTTTAACTCATTCTTTGCCAAGTCAGACTCAGTCTCTTTGCCGACTTAGATATTTGTAGAACCCTGCTTCTAGTCTTGATCACCTCACTACTCATGTCTGTATACAGATGGACACAATCCATTCCTGGTTTGTCATACAGGTAGTCCTTAGAATTACCAAAGACTTCTTACATGATACTGCACAGAGAGCCTGATTCACGTGCTGTTCCCTGATCTAACAATCAAGTTTTAATTGACATTATAGAACGTGTTACTAACACAAATTCTCAAGCTAACACATGGATGAGACTCATGTGGAAGTCACTGCCCGACAGTCCAATAGGAAATGGTGAACACGTGTGAGATGTTTCCCATCCATAACTTGGTGATTGTTCAGACGGAATCTTTGTTAATTCACGCCTTGTTCACATCATCACCATCTGGGGTGGTGCTCACAAGACCTCTCTATTTCATTCTCTTGTTGACCTAAGACGAGTAAGAAGAGTGGTTGCTGCTAAACGTTTCCAAGCTCACATTAATCCAAATTTCACACAGTGGAATTTGTTTACACATGATCAAATACACAGATAACTTACCCTCCACTGTATGTTCATGAGAATATACAGTTTACTATACTGCCCAAACATAACACTGTAATAGCTATGCTGAAAAAGCTTTAGGAACGCTTAGTGCAACAAACATGTAAATCTGACAGAGATCCATCACATACCAGGCCTCCGCTATCCTGCAGCTCCCTACACACACACCAGCATTTACCTCCAACACAACTGCACGAAACTTGGCCACGACTTTACGACCATGGACTGGCTTTGTGCATAACTACAGGCTGCGCTTGCCTGCTCACCAGTGGCTGAGCGATAGGTCCAACTACAGGAGTTGTTAATAATGTTCTGGAAGGTAGTGTACTTAGGAGAACTGTCGTCAAGGCTGGCAGAGTCGTCAACGTACTTCCATCGAACAGAGGCATCCATTTACACCATCGTTTATGGGTATGAGGAGGTTCAAGAAATCCATTTGTGTGTCTTGTGAAGCGCTACAGGTGAGGGACTGGGAGGTGGAGACGGCCCCTGGAAAGCGTACATCCTGGGGACGTTTACTGAAGTCTGCAAGCCATGGAATGAGACTTTTGCAGCCCAAGGTTGATGGTCTTCATAAGGATTGTGTTATTGCTGACGGGATCCAAAGCTTTGGTGAAGTCTGTGGAGGTGAGTCACGAAGAACTTGTGTTTTTCTAGCCTGCGTTAGTTAGGGTCTAAGAAGCTGACGAGGCAGTGAGTGGCAGAGGTGGTCAAACTGCTGATGGTTTATGGAACTTACAGTGTCCAGGAGAGCCCAGATTAAATACAAAACTTTCAAAAATGTAAAATGGATATCGTGACTCATTAACATGTTGTTGCCTTGTGTACGTATGTGTGTCTGTGTTTATGTGTATTATGCGTATATGTGTATATTCAAGTATATGCATATACAGAGAAGAGTTTATTGAATGATAAAGAACGGGTTATTGAATTCATGCATCCACTCGGCTGAAAATGCACAGGTGAGGAATTACATAATGGGGGGAGGGGTTTCATAATATCAAGTAATTAATCAAACACAAAAGAGCTTAGGGTCAAGGTGGGGCTAGACACTTTTACAATTTGGATATGCACATGAGTGAAGTCTGTCTACATATTTGCGGAAAGTTTTACAGAGGAAAATTTAAGGTGTTTGCATTATACATTTAGTGGTGATTCGTTGAACATTACGTAGCGTAAAGTTACGTTTTGGTTGAATTGCAGTAGCATTGTGTTGACATACATTATGTATCTAACGGTGCACATTAGGTGATGGAAAGTTGCATACTTGCTGAACTGCACTAATACTACGTTAGCGCATATTATGTATTTAATGGTGAACATTAAGTAATCATTAATTTGAGCTGGTTTGCATGCAGCAATATAGCAGTTAACATACGCATATCTAGCTAAGCAAGCTATTTGCTTGCTTAGCTGTGCACTTGTTCATGGACTGTTTATGACAATAACCACAGCAATATGTATAGGACAATTCTTGTATCTGTACGAGCACTGGTCGGTACCGAACACTGAATGGCACCGAGCACTGGATGATACCGAGCACTGCATGGTACCGAGCACTGGTCGGCATCGAGTACTGGATGGTACCGAGCACTGGTCGGTAACGAGCACTGGATGGCACCGAGCACTGGTCGGTATCGAGAAATGGTCGGTACCGAACTTTGGATGGTACCGAGCATTGGATGGTACCGAGCACCGGATGGCACCGAACAATGGATGCTACCGAGCACTGGATGGCACCGAACACTGGTCGGTTCCGAGCACTGGATGGTACCGAGCACTGGTCGGCACCAAGCATTGGATGGTACCGAGCACTTGTCGGTACCGAGCGCTGGATGGTACCGATCACTGGATGGTACCGAGCACTGGTCGGTACCGAGCACTGGATGGTACCGGACACTGGATGGTACCGAGTACTGGTCGGTACCGAGCACTGGATGGTACCGAGCGCTGGATGGCACCGAGCGCTGGATGGTACCGAGCACTGGTCGGTATCGAGCACTGGATGGTACCAAGCACTGGTCGGTACCGAGCACTGGATGGTACCGGACACTGGATGGTACCGAGTACTGGTCGGTACCGAACACTGGATGGTACCGAGCACTGGATGGTAACGAGCACTGGATGGCACCGATCACTGGATGGTACCGAGCGCTGGTGGGTACAAGATGATTGTGGTGATGGACGTCGGTTGGACGATCGCTCCTGACCCTCCAGGATATTGTTACTGAGTCGCTGTGGTCAGCTGGGTCACAGCTCTAACGGTATGTTTGTGCGTTTTATGCGTATATGTGTGTATTTATGTATATGTGTGCGTATGTATCCATGTGTATGTACACGTTTAGTATGTGTGTGCACAAATTTGTGCGAGTGCGCTAGTGTGTTATATGTATGTGATTGCAATGTTGATTGATGATCTGTTTGTATGGTATGAGAAACGAGTTCCACACTTGTTGGACCAAATCTCTTGAGCTTTCCTTACTACCATACAATTCTTATTAAACTTCTATATGTTATTGGACTTCACAATTTCATCAATTAGCTTAAACCATTTTCCTGTAAGGCTCATTTCAGAAAAATCCTCCTTACTTCTACTTTTTTCGAGTTCCTTAGTGTGGTCTTTGGCTGCTCTTCCTTTGCCTCTTTCAAAACATGTAAACATAGTTAAATTGGTTTAGAAACTTCAAGGTCGCGATAGGTCTTCTCTTATTCATATGTTTATTATGGAAAGGAGCTTTATGGCCTATGACCTCTTCACTAGACGTAGCTTGTACTTCCGGTGCCACCAATGCTGCCCTCCTCTGGACCTCATCGACTGAGGTTAGGTCTTTATGTTTATGTGAAGTGACCAAACCTGACCTACATTTTCTTAAGCAAGTCTGCAGTGCTATTCGTATATAGATTATTGAACATATCATTCACGAACTTACATGTAGTTCTGATATAAACCATTAGTCAATTTGCATTCTTAATTAGTCTCCTGAAGTGTTAATCTTACGGTTGGGTGTGTACACTGTTTACCTTAAAGTCCCTTTCACACACAGATTCATGTAACTTGCATCCAACCAACTTATAATCATACCGATGTCTTCCTTCATCGTGTCTCATCTGCGCTGCTTTGCTTTGACTTGGGTTAAACCGCATCAAACACGTAGATCCTTGTCACATGTGCTTCCCTCATCCACAATATCCGTAAAGATTTTCAGGTATGAATCGATTCCTCCTAGCAAGACACTCCCAGAGGTAAAAAATGGCAATGGCCTCAAAACTGAACCCTTGGGCACGCCACTAGCAGCCTCAACATGTATCTACTCACGTCAAAGGTAATGATATGTAGTTTTGTGCAATTTCCGGATCTTATTCTAAAAAATCGGACATGACATTTGCCCCCTTCCAATCTATCAGAACCGCACTCTCTTCCAGCAATACGTGTGTTTATGTGCATTTACATGGATACGATTTTGTGTAGTGTACGTATGAGCATGTGCGTGGATGTATGTGTGGGTATTTGTACGATTAATGTTTGCGTGTTACGGGGAGAGAGTTGTACACTCGTGTTACTATCTGATAACCTTGTAAATATGTACCATATCTTTACTCCCGAATGTTCCCAGGGCGGTGTGCAGTGGTCCTCAGCTGGCAACAACACACACACACACATACACACCAGTCTGAGCAAGGTGTATACGTGAGCGTATGTGTGTGTTTGTATTTGTCTGTGGATGCCTGGTGTGCGTGTATGGCCAGCAGAGGCCCAGCAGCACACACCGCCGTGGGAACTGCTCTCGACTCACGATCGACCCTAGGCGGGCAGGGGGGCAGGGAGGCAGCGGATCCATTATGCCGCGAATTTTCAGCTTAATACTTCAACAAACAGCGAGAAACACTTTCTCCTGCAACGCTGAGAAAATTCTGGCGATGAATGTAAACTCCCGCGGCCATTATTGCTTCACGTCCACAGTAAGAACCGCTCCATTTTCCTGCGCCGCAATATTCTGAAATTCAAACGAGTCAAAGCTTTTGTTTCTGGCGTTCTACAGAGTTTTACCTTCCCGCTAAGAGAAAAGTTATTTCTGAATAAACAAAGACGGATTTATATTCCATGTTCATAAAGAATTACTATGAAACTTGTATTCTTATGTGCGGTAAAGCTATGATGTATGTCTGGGCCACACACACGGTTATGTTTCAGTTCAGTGAAGGAAACTGATGGTATGTATAATGTATGTAGACTCATTCGTTTATGATGTTATGTGAGTAATAACACCCAAACGTACTTTACCATCTGTGAGGCTATGGGTGTTCACACGTTTTGGATTACTCAGAACTGTGTGAGTTGCTACAGGAATTACTTATCTTATATGATGGTCTATATTCACCCCAGGGTTAAAGACGGAGCTGGGGTCTTCTCTAACCCAGACTCCAGGGTCCAGCAGCCCTCGTATATTCGGCCGCACGCGGCCAGGGATTCCATACATGCGGCCGGGAGAGCGATACACAGAACATGTAATGTGTGGCCGGCGAGCTAGGGAAGGTGACCAAGACTGATTTTATTAGCTGCTTCTTTGGTAAACACGAAAGAGTTCAGTGAAAAGGAACAGACCTGGAGAATGATTTTGAGAGACTTCGTATTTCTGTATTATGATAAATATGTCCTGCTTTTGAATGGAGCTTCTCACGTCTTTCCCAATAACTGACCTTGCGCATTTCAAAAGACAGGTCTTCCAATTTCTCAAAAATTCGTAAACGTTTTCCCTTGTCTTTTCTTTTTCCGTTTCATAATTCTTTATATTTACTTAAGGCTGGCCTCAATGTGGACTTTTGTCCGTGACTGGAGCCTTCAACATAAGGAAAAAGAAATATTGTACCTTAATTGGTATGAAAATGACGAATTAATGTCGCCCTTTCTAAACAGCCTCATTGTAAGCAAAGTCACTTCTTATTCTGTGAATCTGAACGTTCAAAATGATCCAGCATTTCCGACTCACCATTTCATGTTCTAATCACCTGAAGCAGTTTATAATTTGTATTACATGGTTACCACAGAAGGCGGTATCGGCTCATCACAGATCACTTGCTAGTAAAGTGGACGACGAGTTCATAAAAGTTGCAGCCCCCTCGACCTTGACTAGTTGCAAGCCCCTGACCAAGACTTGTTGCAAACCCCTGATTTTGGTTAGATGGGAACCCCTGACCATGAGCAGTTGCAAAACCCTAACCATGACTAGTCATGGTCGCGGGTTTGTTACTAACCATAGTCAGGGGTATGCAACTTGTCATGGTAAGGGGTTTGCAACTATTTGTGGTCAAGGGTTAGCAACTAGTCATGGCCAGGGGTTTGTAGCAAGTCAAGGTCAGGGCTTTGCAGCGAATAATGGTCAGGGGTTTGAGACTAGTCATGGTCTGGGGTTTGCAACATGACATGGTTGGGAGTTTGCAACTAGTCTTGGTCATGGGTTTTTTACTAGTTATGGTCAGAGGTTTGAGACTAGTCATGGACAGGGGTTTGCAACTATTCATGATTAGGAGTTTGCAACTAATCAAAGTCTAGAGTTTACAAAAAGTCAGGGTCAAGGGTTAGCAACTAATCATGGCTAGGGGTTTATAACTAGTCATGGTCAGGGCATTGCAGATAGACATAGTCAGGGGTTTGCGACTAGTCATGGTCATAGGTTTGCGACTAGTCCTGGTCAGGGGTTTGCAACTAGTCATGGTCAGGGCTTTGCAACTAGTTATGGTCAGGGCTTTGCAACTAGTTATGGTCAGGGCTTTGCAACTAATCATAATCAAGGGTTTGCAACTAATCAAAGTCTGGGACTTGCAACTAGTCATGATCATTGGTTAGCAACTAGTCATGGCGAGGGGTTTGTAACTAGTTATGGTAAGGGGTTGCTACTAGTCATGGTCGGGGGTTTGCAACTAGACATGGCCAGTGGTTTGCAACTAGTAATGGTAGTGGGTGTGCGACTAGTTATCGTCTGAGGTTTGCGACTAATTATGATTAGGGGTTTACAGCTAGTCATGTTCAGGGGTTTGCAGCTAATAAAGGTCTGGGGTATGTAACTAGTCATGTACGGGCGTTTACAACTAGTCATGATTAGGGGTTTCCAGCTAGTCATAGTCAGGGATTTGCAACTAGTCATGATCAGGAGTGTGCAACTAATCAAGGTTTGGGGTTTGCAACTAGTCATGGTCAGGTCTTTGCAACTAGTCATGTTCAAAGTTTTGTTACTAGTCATGGTCAGGGGTTTTGCGACTAGTCATGGTCAGGGGTTTGCAACTAGACATGGGCAGGTGTTTGCAACAAGTCATGGTCAGAGGCTTGCAACTAGTCGTGGTTAAGGGTTTGCGTCTAGTCAGTGCAAGAGTTTGCAACTAGTCATGGTCAGTGGTTTGCGAAATGTCATGGTCAGGGATTTACAACTAGTCATCGTCAGGGGTTTGCAACTAGTTATGATCAGGGTCTGAGGTTTGCAGCTAGTCATGGTCAAGGGTTTGTTCCGGTCCCGACCGCTCAAAATCCCTTTCACTCCATCCTTCCAATTTGGTCTCCTGCTTCTCCTTGTTCCCTCCACCTCTGAAACATATGTCTTCTTTATCAACCTTTCCCCACTCATTCGTTACATATTTCCAAACCATTTCAACACACCCTCTTCTGCTTTCTCAACCACACTCTTTTTGTTACCACACATCTCTCTTACCCTTACATTACTTACTTGATCAAACCATCTCATACCACATATTGTCCTTAAACATTTCATTTTCAACACATCCACCCTGCTCCGTACAACTCTATCCATAGCCCATTCCTTGCAACCATATAATATTGAAGGAACTACTGTTCCTTCGAACATACCCATTATTGCTCTCTGATAAAATGTTGTCTCTTTTCATGCACACGTCATCGTTCCCAGAACCTTTGCCCCCTCCCCCACCCAATGATGAACTTCTGCTTCCCTGGTTCCATTTGCTGTCAACTCCAAGATGTCTAAAACACTTCACTTCCTTCAAATTTTCTCCATTCAAACTCACATTCCAACTAACTTGTCCCTCAACCCTGCTGATCCTAATAACCTTGCTCTTATTCATATCTACTCTTAGCTTTCTCCTTTCACACACTTTTCCAAACTCAGTCAACAACTTCAGCAATTGCTCACTCGAATCAGCCACCAGTGCTGTATCATCGGCGAACAACAATTGACTCACTTCCCAGGCCCTCTCATCCCCAACAGACTGCATACTCATCCCTTTCTCTCAACCTCTTGCATTTACCTCCCTAACCACCCCATTCATAAACAAATTAAACAGGTATGGGGACATCACACACCCCTGCCGCAGACTGACTTTCGATGGGAACCATCCCCTCTCCTCTATTCCCGCTCGTACACATGCCTTACATCCTTGATTAAAACTTCTCACTGCTTCTAGCAGCTTACTTCCCACACCATATATTCTTAAGACCTTTCACAAAGCATCTCTGTCTACACTATCATATGCCTTCTCCAGATCCATAAATGCTACATACAAATCTGTTTTTCTAAGTATTTCTTGCATACATTCTTCAAAGCAAACGCATGATCTGCACATCCTCTACCACTTCTAAAACGACACTGCTCCTCCCCAATCTGATGCTCTGTACATGCCTTCACCTTCCTTAATACCCTCCCATACAGTTTCCAGGAATACTCGACAAACTTATACCTCTGTAATTTGAACGCTCACCTTTATCCCCTTTGCCTTTGTGCAGTGTCACTATACATGCATTCCGCCAGTCCTCAGTCACTTCACTGTAATCCATACATACAATGAATATTCTTACCAACCAATCAGGAACACAGTCACCCTCTTTCTTAATAAATTCAACTACAGTGCCATCTAATCACGCTGCCTTGACGGATTTCATCTTCCGCATTGCTTTCACCACCTCCTCTTTCCACCAAACCACTCTCCTTGACTCTATCACTTTGCACCCCACCCTGACCAATACACCCTACATCTGCCACTCTGTCATCAAACACATTCAACAGTCCTTCGAAATACTTTCTCAATCTCCTCCTCACTCCATCACAACCTGTTATCATTTCCCCCCATGCCCCCTTCACTGATGTTCCCATTCATTCTCTTGTCTTATGCACACTATTTATCTCCTTCCAAAACATCTTTTTATTTTCCCTAAATTTTAAAGATACTCTCTCACCCCAATTCTCATTTGCCCCCATTTTCAATTTTTTTCAAATTTTGCACCTTTAATCTTCTACTGCTTTCTCTTATACATCTCCCAGCCATTTGCACTCCTTCCTTGTAAGTCTCATCCAAACGCTTCTCTTTTCTCTTTCCCTATCAGCTTTACTTCTTCATCCCACCACTCACTACCCTTCCTGATCTACCCACCTCCCACCTTTCTCATGTTACATGCATCTCTTACATATGCCATCACTGCTTCCCTAAATACATTCCATTCTTTACCCACTCCCATCACTTCATTTGCTCTCACCTTTTGCCATTCTACACTCAATCTCTTTTGATATTTCTTCACACAGGTCTTCTTTTGAAGCTCACTTACTCTCTCCACTCTCTTCTCCCCAACATTCTCTCTTCTTTTTTGGAAACCTCTTCAAATCTTCACCTTCGCCCCTACAAGATAGTTATCAGACATCCCATCACCTGCCTCTCTCAGCACATTTGCATCCAAAAATCTCTCTTTTACACGCCTATCAATTAATACATAATCTAATAATGCCCATTGCCCATATTTCCTATTCACATACGTATACTTGTGAATATATCTCTTTTTAAACCTGGTATTCCCAATCACTAGTCTTTTTTCAGCACGCAAATCCATGAGCTCTTCACCATTTCCATTCACAAGACTGAATACCCCATGTGCACCAATTACACCCTCAACTGCCACATCACTCATCATCGCATTTAGATCACCCATCACTAATACCTGGTCTCATGCACCAAAGCTGCTGACACACTCACTCAGCAGCTCCCTAAACACTTGCTTCTCAAGATCTTTCCTCTTATGACCAGGTGCATAAGCACCAATAATCACCCATCTCTCACCATCCACTTTCAATTTAACCACATCAGTCTGGAATTTACTTCCTTGCACTTTATCACATACTCCCACAATTCCCGCTTCGGGAGTAGTGCTATTCCTTCCTTAACTCTTGCCCTCACACTAACCTGACTTCACTCCCAAGAGGCTTCCAAACATTCTTCCCCTTTACCCTTGAGCTTCGTTTCCCTCAGAGCCAGAACATCCAGGTTTCTTTCCTCAAACATTATCTATTTCTCCTTACTTCTCATCTTGGTTAAATACACACTCATTCAGACTACCTAGTCTGAGCCTTTGAGGAGGATGAGAACTCCCTGCTTGACTCCTGTTTCCCCTTTTATAAATTGAAATACAAGAAGGGGATGGTTTCCAGCCCCCTGCCCCCTCTCCCTTTAGTCGCCTTGTACAATATGTGGCAGAATTTGTGGGAAGTATTCTTTCTCCCCTTTCCTCAGTGGCAGATGTAGGGTGTACTGATAGGGGTGGTGTGCGATAAGAGGGAGTCAGGGAGAGTGGTTTGGTGGAGAGAAATGAGGTGGTGAAAGCTTTGCGGAAGATGAAATCCGGCAAGGCAGCGGGTTTGGATGGTGTTGCAGTTGAATTCGTTAAGAAAGGTGGGGACTGAGTTGTGGATTGGTTGGTAAGAATATTCATTGTATGTATGGATCATGCTGAAGTGCCTGAGGATTGGTGGAATGCACGTGTAGTGCCATGTACAAAGGCAAAGGGGATAAAGGTGAGTGTTCAAACTACAGAGGTATAAGTTTGTTGAGTATTCCTGGAAAACTG
>JAYMFT010156565.1:0-12512 GCA_038088735.1 Panulirus argus | reverse complement strand
TTTTTTTTTTTTTTTTTTTTTTTTTTTTTTTTCTCTCTAAAGGTTTCTTTGAGTAGTTGTACATATTTCGTTTAATGATCTCTCTGATGGTTGAGAGACACTTAAGCATAAACAGACAGGGAGGAATGGATTCCATTCAACAAGTAAAATTATTTACCTTTCGATTTTTTAGGATAACTGACAAGGCATAATCAAAAATACTCCCTAATTTTGGCCATCTTGGATAACAGGTAAAATAAAGCTTCAAAAAAGATACATGAAAAAGACTGAATATAGTTCCTCATATGTTTTTAGATTTGACTGTTAAAGGTAGAAAGTTATAGAAAGAGAAGTCTACATCTTAGCCTGTCAAAGAAAGGGTTACCTTAGAGTCAGTCCCCACATAGCTAGTCTCCACATAAAACTGTGGGAGGCAGCAACCAGTCGCATACCGTGGGTCCAGTCCTTAGTAGCAGGGTCATGCAAAGACAGTTATTGAGAGTAATGTCTGAAGTATGTGTTGAACAGAAAGAAGGCATCTGTACCTTACCTTGGCTTATAGGAAGCAGATTTTATTGTATTAGTTAACTGGGATCTCCAGGACAGAATAGAGATTTCTGTGATTATTCATTTCAAAGACTTCAAGAAAAAGAAATTTTCTAAACTATTAAGTAAAAATTTTCCTGACCTGTGAATCATTTTGTATAGTATTGCATATCTCTAAACTATTTCCCAGTAGCTTCTTCCTCTATTTCCAAGATATGCTAAACATGTTTGCAATATTGTAAGGGTGAATTGTATTTTTGAGATTTGATTGCAAGCAGAAATTTCCTCAGTCGTATGTCACTCTCAAAAATCACTTGAGATTACTGAGAGACTCCTGATCCTGATAGGGGAAGCTGAGGGTACACATTGTAGTTCCAGCTACCTCATCAGTGCACTGAGTTTAGACATAATTCATTTATGCACTTATGGCAAAGAAACTTTCATTAATTATTTGATACTGGATTAGGTTAAACTTAGTTTCTTGAAGAGGATTTTTAAGTATTTTTTCCATTAATGAATCATGGTTGTTAAATTTATTAGTTATGACAAAATTGTATCTCTTCAGACTTCAGCAGTTCAGAAAGGCATCCAAACCAGACCAAGATTTTTTTTTTTTTTTTCAAAGGTTCCATAAGCTTGAGATATTTTTTAAATGTTAAGTAATTTTCCCAACCACTGAATCACTTTCTGTAGTATTACAGCTCTCCAAACCACTGCCAAGTATAAAATGAATATCATACTGTAATGCTGTGTAATGGAAAGGTGTCTGGGTCTGTATTTGGTTTAATAAATTAGGAAACATTTTTTTCCTTTCATACTTGTTCACCATTTCCCATGTTAGCGAAGTAGTGCCAGGTACAGATGAAGAAAGGCCTCATTCGCTCACGTCCAATTTTTAGCTGTCATGTGTACTGCACTAAAACCACAGCTCTATCCTCAACCAGGCCTCATAGACATGAGTAAAAGAGCTGTTAAAAACATAACAATAATTCTGAAAATTGATTATTTTGGCATGATAACTCCATTTAGTATTGATCAGGAAAGTCTTACAATTGAAGAATGTATACATATACATTACAACTTTTTATATGTGCATATACTGTATAGTTCTGTTGTGTACAGTTTTATATTTTGAATTAAAAAGTCCAGTCTTTAGATCATATATATATATTTTTTTTTTTTTTCTTGAAGTTTTGCTTCATTTTCTTTGCATGCTCATCATTTGTTTTTAATATTATCAATATTGAGAATTTTATTTCTTGGTGTCAAGAATGAAATGAGAATATAAGGAAAAAAACAGCTTCTTGATTAACAAATGTAAATACAAAAAAGTTTCTTAGAATAAGAAAAATAGTAGTTGTTTTGGGGTATAATGATAATAATTTTCCTTTCTTTATTTGTCTTCCGTTGTAAATATTTTGTTAGTTGATGATGAAACGCTATATGGCACTGAGTATATAGAATAGCATCTTAAGCCAATTCATTGTATAACATGACAGTTCTGTGTAAGATTTTATTGATATCGGGGGTTACTTTGATATTATAGATTTGGCTCAAACCTAACTAAACTAGTCAAGTCTCAATCTCAATATAGATATTGTGCACAAAATAATGGTTAGGATTCTTTTTCTGTCTCATTATTGAACATCACAGTAGTATTTGTACATCATCTTTGGGATATATGTAGTCTCTCTGCAATTGTAGTATTTGTGAAGAAACAGTTTTTATTTTGCTTCAGAACAATTAGAGTTAGTCTTAGCTTTGAATCAGTAATAGCTCTTTATAAATTTAGTTTCATTCATGAATGGAATTATTTTTAGACTGTGGCAATTACAATATAAAAATGAATGAACTCTGAGAGAAAGTATTGTGGTTTTACTTTTCCTTTATGATTTAATACAAAGTTACCATATAGACACATTAAAAAGCACTTGGGGCTATGCTTAAGTCACTATTCCTTTTGGAGAGATGGAAACCTGGCAAGTCTTAAGAAGTAGACGGTTGAGACTCTTGACTTAGACTGACCTGCCCTAAGAAGACCAGTGTGAGTGAAATCTTGTCTGCTCTGTCTACCTTTTGCATCAGGTTGTGATCTTCCAGGTGATGTCACTATGCCACACATTGAAGTTCTAATGATTTATCATCATCTTGCTCACATGCATCTGTAAAAAGTTTTCTCAGTTGATCTATTCATTAATGGATCATTTTCAGTTTAATTACATTTACATACAGGTTCCGCAAGGTCATTTTCATATTCTCAACCCATTCCCAATTAATTAAAATGAAACAGATTTGCTTACTTATAAGAATTGCTTTTTACTTTACATACTATATTGATTCATTAAGAGAGTCTAATGTCTCCATTCACATTAACTCTATACACAAAATTCCCCCAGGGCATTCGATCTCCAGTGACTCCCCAAGCAACTTTATCGGAAATATCCCCAGTTCTAATCAATTCTTTCACCACACTCTTCCACTTCTTCTAGAGTTTGCCTCTCCTTGTACCTTTTCCTGTATTGCTATATTTCTTTAACCACCCTATCATCCTATGAGACTCATTCATTTGCCTTTCTAATAATTTCTTTACACCACAAACTTTTCATATTTTCAGTCTGTCCATCAACCTAATTCCACCTATACTGCACAAATTAGGCATCTCTACTGCTCTTATTTTTGACCCATCCCAACCTTTATATACACTTAGGCTTTACAGCTTTACATCAGCGCTGAGGCAAGTTCTCCTTCATGCAAACTCGTTGCATGCACTATACTTAAATTTCTTCCATTCATCAGAGCTTTCACTATTCTGCAATCTTTCTCCCTTGCACATCTGCTTTCAGCTCAGCCTTCCTGTTACTGTCTATACTCAATTTTATTCCTGAATATTTGAATTCATCACAACTAACAATTTTTTCACCTTACATGCTGATCGCCCATCCCATTTAAAACCCAAGTCTTACTTTTATTCACAGTCTCTTTTGGCATCCTCTGAAAAAGATCATCAAACCAGCTCACCATCTTATGCGACTCACCTTCTGATTTAGCTAATAGTGCAGCAGCATCTGCATTTAACAACAGCAGGAGCCATATTTATGTTGTTTTGTTGTAGTTGTTTTGTAAAGAATGACACGGTTGATATCAGTGGCTGAGAAGCATTTCTCTAAAATATCAGAGCTACTGTATGATCAGCTTGCTATTTTATTTTAATATCAATTTTATATTACAAGTTCTTTGTATGAATGCGAAACTCTATTGTGGCGTGCTTCTTTAAATTCCTTCTTGTCCAAGTTACGACTACACCCAAGTGTCTAAGCTCCTTGGACTGATGTGTTATCTTGCTCTTTCTCAGTGCTTAGCAAGGGCAATAGTAGTAAGGTTTGAATCCTGAGGCAGTATTGTTTGGCCTAGGAGGGTACCAGCAAGACTCACTTCAAATGAGTACCTAAGGGGTGCTTATAACAATGTCTTGTTTGACATAGGGTTCAGTTTCTTGTGTTCACTGCCTGAGTGTATCTTGTTTGACTGATGATACACTGTTATTCACCACTATAATTCCTGAATAATTATTTAGCTCTTGGTTGATCTAGAACAATTATCAGTTCATGGATGATCGGGAATAATTACTAATTTGCGTTTGATCTAGAACAATTATCAATTCTTGTTTGATCTGCAACAATTGTCAGTTGGTTGATATAGAGCACTAATCAATTCTTGGTTGATTAGAACAATCTTCTATTTTGGGTGATCTGGAAATATTATCAATTTGTGGCTGATTTGGATCAATTACCATTTCTTGGGTGACATGAAACAATTGTCTGTTCTTTGATGATCTGGATTAATTATCAATTCATAGTTGATGTGGAAAACTTTTCAAATCATGGTTGATCTTGAATGATTATCATTTATTTTTGGTTGATCTGGAACAACTACAAATTCCTGGTTGATCTGAATCAATCATCAATTCTTGATTGATCTAGAATTATTATCAGCTCTTGGTTAATATGGAACCTATAAATTCTTGGTTAATATGGAACAATTATGAAATCATGGTTGATCTGGAACAGTTCTTAATTCTTGGTTGATTTGGAACAATCATCTTTGGTTGATTTGTAACAATTAATAAATCATGATTGATCTAGAACAATCACCAACGTTTTGCTGATCTGGAACAACCATCAATTTATGATTGGTCTAGAACAACTATTAATTCATGGTTAATCTGAAAAGATAATCAATTCTTAGTTAATCTGGAACAATTCAGTTTTTTTGTTGATCAGAATAACTATCTTGTTGCTGTTGTTAATGATCTGGGACAGATATTAGTTCTTGGTTGATCTGGAAGTGTTTTAACAGTTTCGTTCAGTGTTCTTGTGGTATCAGTATCCACTCTTCCTGGGCTCTCATTTATTTTCGTTTGATGTATCTTCAAGATTCACCTGCTGGGGCGGTAGTAAGACTCATCTGCTGGTGTATCAGTAAGGCTTTTATCTACTGGGGCAGTAATAAGACTCACCGACTCGGACAATATTAAGATTCATCTGGGACATTAATAAGATTCACCTACTGGGACAATAGTAAGACTACTCGGACAGTAGTAAGGCTCACTACTTTGGAGATTAATTTGATTCATCCGCTGAGGAAGTAGTAAAACTCACCGTCTGGGGCAGTAGTAAGACAGTGCTATGACTCACCTGCTGGGGAAGTAGTAAGACTCACGTAATGTGGCAGCAGTAAGAGGTACTTGCCGGTGCCGGCAGTAAGACTCACTTTGTGCGGCAGTGGTATACACTGACCTTCCGGTGGCAGTAGTAAGACTCGTCTAATGGGGAAGTAGTAAAACTACTACGGCAGTAAGAAGACTCACCTGCCGGGGCAGTAGTAAAACTAACCTGATGTGGCAGTAATGAGACTAATCTGCTGGAGGACTCCCATTGAGTAATACATTATACAATAAATTTACCGAATAAATGTGGGTGGGGGTACTCACCCCTTCCCCCTCTCCTATTAAGCAATACATCATATAATAGATTTACCGAATTAATATGACAATCTGATTATTTCTGCAGTTATTCTTATCTTAATAACGGGGGTTTGTTACCTCGAAAAAAGTATAAATAATTCGTTTTATGGGTCATAACTTTCTTGATTGTGGTTATCAACTGTTTTGATATATCAAATACCATAAATATATATTAATTCAAAGATTGTTGCCTGTCTTATAATAAAGTTACATCTTTACAACAGTTATAATCAGTTTTATGATACTTTGACTCGTGATTAAGTATAATGTGCTAAATAACTCAAAACCCTCCAAATTCTCCAAAACAATTGTGTATTACTCCGTATCACTTTTGTTTTGAGCTTTTCATTTATCACTTTGGGGAGTTTATTCTTCAGCTCCCGAATGGGGAGGCATTACACAGCTTATTGAGGGAATTAGTTAGACACATCTGCTGCAGCCTTAGCAAATGGGGACACTTTTAGCATTCACATGCTGAGGTAATAGCAGGCTAAGCTTTGAAGAGGGCAAGAATAAACCAAGCTTTTAATGGGTCAATCGTCAGCTTAGCTTTAATGTTAAAAGGGAGTAAGATGGTGCAGGCATCATTTCAACACTCCTGTGTCAGGAGAGCAGTTTATATTGGAAAAGCAGTAAGACTCATATGCTGCTGGGACAGTAGGAAGCTTCATGGGTAGCAAAAGTAGTAAGCTTTACCTGCTTTTGAGGATGGACTCGCCTGTTACGACAGCAGGGAGCCTTACTTGACGGGAGACATTAACACTTCAAGCCTTCTCTGTTGGGGCAACATTAAGACTCACCTATTGAGATATCAGGGAGCCTTATCTCCTGGAAATTATCAAGGCTCACCAGCAGGAGCTAAAGCCTCACCTGTCGGGACAGCAATAAGGCTCAGTTGTTGGGGGGCAGCAGTACTTTCATATTGGGAAAATTTCAGTAAGACTCCTCCACGGGCACCCGCAAGGCTATCTTAGTGGGGCAGCACTTAGACTCCCTTACTATGGCAGCAGTAAGGCTCCCTTGGTGGGGCAGCAGTAACACTTTCGCTAGGACAGCAGTAAGACTCCCTTGGTGGGGCAACAGTGACTCCTTTGGCAGAGTAGCAGTAAGACTCTCTTGGTAGGGCAGCAGTAAGACTCTCTTGGTTGGGCAGCAGCAAGACTCCCTGGTTGAGCCAGCAATAAGACGTCCTTGGTAAGGCATCAGTAAGACTGTCTTTGTAGATCAGGAATAAGATTCCCATGATGGGGCAGCAGTAAAAGTAGTTGCCACTATATTAAGACTCTTGATGGGCAACAGTAAGACCCCATGGTGAGGCTACAGTAGGAGTTACCAGGTGGGATGGTACTGAGACTTCCTTGGTTCGGGCAGCAGGAAGACTCACTTCGTGGCTGGGCAGAGGTAAGACTTCCCTGGCATGGCAGCATTGAGACTCCCCTGCGGATTAAGGTTTAAGACTCAGAACCCACTTGAGCAACATTAAGCTTCATACTTACGTACATAATTAAGACCTAACATCTATGACGGCAGCGTCTCACCAAGGGAAGTAAGACTCGCCTGCTGAGACAGTAGTGAGACTCACCAGCTTGGGTGAGTCTCACTACTTAGTCTTACCATTTCCTCATCTGAGAGTAAATGACAAGACTCTGTTGGTGGAGAATTAGTGAGTATCATTTGCTAAGGCAGCGGTAAGTCTGACCTGCTGCGAAAATAGTAAGGCTAACCTGCTAGAGTAGCAATAAGACTCCCTCGCTAACTTGCTAAAGTAGCAATAAGACTCCCTCGCTAACTTGCTAAAGTAGCAATAAGACTCCACTTAATTGCTAGAGTAGCAATAAGACTCCCCGCTAACTTGCTAGAGTAGCTATAAGACTCCCCTATAACTTGATAGAGTAGCAATAAGACTCCCTCGCTATCTTGCTGGAGTAGTAATGACTCAGTGCTAACTTGCTAGAGTAGCTATAAGACTCCTCGCTAACTTGCTATAGTAACTATAAGACTTCCTTCTAGCTTGTTAGAGTAGCTATAAGACTCACCGCTAACTTGCTAAAGTAGCTATAAGACTCCCAGCTAACTTGCTGGAATAGTAATAAGACTTCCCTCTAACTTGCTAGAGCAGCAATAAGACTCCCTCGTTATCTTGCTGGAGTAGTAATAAGACTTCATCGCTAACTTGTTAAAGTAACTATAAGACTTCCCGCTAATTTGCTAGAGTAGCAATAAGACACCCGCTAACTTGCTAGAGTAGCCATAAGACTCCTCGCTAACTTGCTAGAGTAGCAATAAGATTCCCCGCTAACTTGCTAGAGTAGCCATAAGACTCCCCGCTAACTTGCTAGAGTAGTACTAAGACTCCCGCGCTATCTTGCTGGAGTAGTAGTAAGACTCCATCGCAAACTTGCTAGAGTAGCTATAAGACTCCCTCACTAGCTTGCTAGAGCAGCTATTAGACTTCCCGCTAACTTGCTAGAGTAGCAATAAGACTCCCTTGCCAACTTTCTAGAGTAGCAATAAGACTCCCTTGCCAACTTTCTAGAGTAGCAATAAGACTCCCCGTTAACTTGCTTGAGTAGCAATAAGATTCCATCTCTAACTTGCTAGAGTAGCAATAAGACTCCCGACTAACTCCCGACTAACTTGCTAGAGTAGCAATAAGACTCCCCGCTAACTTGCTAGAGTAGCAATAAGACTCCCAGCTAACTTTTTAGAGTAGCAATAAGAATACCCCGCTATCTTGCTAGAGTAGCAATAAGACTCCCCACTAACTTGCTAGAGTAGCAATAAGACTCCTGCTAACTTGCTAGAGTAGTAATAAGTCTCCCCGTTAACTTGCTAGACTAGCGATAGGACTTCCCCTTTAACTTGCTAGAGTAGCAATAAGACTCCCCACTAATTTGCTAGAGTAGCAATAAGACTCCCTTGAGATGACTGCGTCAGGTTGCCGCTAACGCCAGCAGGATTCGTCAGTCGTTTAAAACGAAAAATAGTAAGGCATCCTCTGCAAAGGCTCGAAAGACACTCAATTGTGAAATCAAATCTCATCTGCTGCCTTAAGATTTTACTCTCTCGAGAGAGAGCAGTAAGCCTTAACTGCTAAGGCTGAAGTAAAGTTCACCTTCTGCTGAATCAGCAAGCCCCACCTGCTGGGGAATCTGTAAAACACCTGCTGGAACAGCAGCTGTAAGACACCTGCAACGATTGTAATAATCCTCAGATATTATTCGCACAGCAGTAAAAGGCTCAGCAGCGGCAGCAGAAGTAGTCTCTTCTAACGGGAGTCTGCCGTAAGGATTACCCGCTGAGACAGCAGTAATCCTCACCTACTGGTACAGCAATAAAAGGTTCAATAGCTGCAGCAGTAGGAGCAGTCCGTCCTGCTGAGGGTTCGCTGTTGGGATCACCTGCTGTGTAAGCAGTAATCCCCACCCGCTGATACAGCAGTAAAAGACTCAGTAGTGGCAGCAGAAGTAGTGGCCTCAACTGCTGGGGGTTCGCCGTAGGGGTCACCTGCTGCGACGGTAGTAATCCTTTACCTGCTGGTACAGCAGTAAATGGCTCAGTAACGGGGGCAGAAGTAATAGCCTCACTTGCTGGGAGTCCGCCGTAGGGATTACATGTTGTGTAAACAGTAATCGTCACCTGCTGGGACAGCAGTAAAAGGCCCAGTAGCGGCAGCAGAAGTAGTAGCCTCACCTGCTGGGGGTTCCGCCGTAGGGATCACCTGCTGCGACAGTAGTAAGCCTCCCGCCCAACAGATGGCTCTGACGTCGCTCTCAAAAGGAAAACAAAAATGGCGACGCTGAGCTCCCTCCAAGACAGACTCCAGGGGCTGGGAACGAGGCTCAAGGCCGAGAATGAAGCCCAGTCCCGGGAAAGGATGAACACCAACCTCAATCTGGACTTTACGAGGGAGAGGCCAGGCTCAGAGCGAAGACCCAGACCTCGTAAGTCCCCCAAATTGACTGATATTGATGGAGGTGTTGCATTGCGAAGGGATGGTGGCGGGGATATTTTAACATTATTTCGGCCATATATCTGGGATTCTCCCCTCTTAGGGTGGCGAGGGGACAGAATTGCCGTCGGACTTTCATACCTCCTCAGGTGGGGGGAGTAGAAAATGGGATCTAAGTATGGAAAAGAATTAAGGAAATGGAAGTGTTGCTAGTGTTGTGAGTCGTGATGAATGTCAACAGTGGTGGCTCAGGAGGGTCACATGATTGAAGTTCTCCCTCTACTGTGAAGTGTGAGGGCCAGGTGTGTTGTGTCTAGCCCTTGCCCTGCCTCGTGCGACCCTGGCCACTGGCAGGATCGGGGAAATTGCTATGCCAAGTGCTCGTTGGCGAGAGAAATGTCAACTTGGTCTGTAGGTAAAATGTCTAAGTCAGTATGTACGTCCCCAAGTATGAAGTTGTTCCTCTGTAAACAATTCTTAAGGAATTTTCTGGTCATATTCTTGGCTGAGACGAAGTAGGAAAAGCACAGGGTGGTGTGAATTGGTGTGAAAAGATTAATTCATTTGTTAGGAACTGATGAGTTCAGCAGCCAACAAAACTTTTGTTGAGTGTCATTGAATCATTTTATATATACACCAGGAATTTTTATGATGGAACCATCAGAGAGTATTTACCATTTCTTTACTGCTCCAGTAGTCTGGGGAATGACAGTCTTGGTTACATGAAGGTAAAGGTGATTTGCTTCAGATGAGTCGTAAGCAAGAGTCCTTCAGTACTACATATTGCACCGTGAACTTTACCGTATTATATAGATCCAGAGAAATTCCTAAACTAGAAAGTGTCCAGAGGTCTTGTACTGCTTGTTGTTGGTGCAGTAAGAATATACAGAATATTTGGATGGTTGAATCATGATAAATCTAGTCATGAGAACATACATGCAAGAGACACATCGTAATATTGGTGTGGAAAATACACATGCAGGCCTAGTACTAAACCAACAAAGTAACATGAACCTTAGCTGGTGTGATAGACTGGGACGAATGTGAAAATTAAATTGAATAAAGAGCATTTTAAATATCAGAGGTCCATGATTGTTCATTTAGCTTCTGGTAGACTTCATGAACATCTTGGGAAGTCCCCATAACTTTTATGAAAAATAACTGGATGTCTTACTTCAAAGTATACCATACTGATCAGGTTGCAGGATGTAGCCAATAATCAGCCGGACCTTGGTGCTCCAAGTATCCATTAGGAGTGGAGATGGCCCATGAAATCAGTTGATGAAAGAATGCAGAATGTGTATATACAGTAGTTAGAAAAACATGAGGTGCCAGTTTGAATTTTTACACCAGAAAGAGAAGATTCTGTATTATTGGGGAAGATCTAGAAAGGAAAGAAAAGGATGGGAGTTGCCCTTCAAATGCATTTGATGAAAGAGCACAGAATGTATGTGTACAGTTGGTAGATCATGAGGTGCCGTTATGTTTATTAACTCTAAAAAGAGAAGACTGTATCTTTAGAAAGGCTTATAAGAGGAGGGAAAATATTTAGTTACAGCAGCAATTGTGAAACACTTGGTATAGATAAGTGAAATTTGTAATATTGATAGTCCAGACCCAGTGCAAATTAGCAAGTCTTGGGATGGATTTAAGGCCTCCAGAGTTTAACGTGTAGCCTAGAGGGAAAGATCAAAGTAGGACCACTCTTTTATAATGATAAATTTGAAGGATTAAATGGATGTGTGAAGGATATTGGTATTTATCCTAAAAGCCATTTATCCTTAAACCCTGGAGTTAAGACCCTGGTGTCTGATTACATTATTACATCATCCTAAATAGCTGAGCCTGCATTTTGAGATAAGCCTGTTGCATAGAAAATACATTCTTATGTTCTGTGTTCAGATAGCACTGTATATGTCATCCACTTTAAGAATTCAATAGAACATTTATATTGCATCAGATGTGAAATGAATTATACATAGAATTATACATAACTAAATGGTGGAAAAAATGTATTTTTTATATTATTGATATTTATTGAGGTGCTTAACGAACACCCCATATTTTATATATTTATGATAATGACTGGCGAACGTACTGGTGGTGCATAATGTAATCATTTTTCATTTACTATTGTTGGGAGTTATTTCCAAACATGCAAAAACATAATATACAAGTAGAAACTAGGTATTATTTTCAGTGTGCGGGTATGTAATATAAGAGAATTATCCAGAAATAGATACATCAGAAAATATGAACAACTAGAAACATCATCACAGATTATAGATGTTTACTGGCCAGTCGCCACAAGCCATTGCACTGTGGATCATCTTTTCTGTTATGGCCAAGCTATTGCCTGGTCCCCCAAAGAGTTAACATTACCCTTCATATCTGTACGGCAGTTTTTTCAAGAGTGAAAAACAGTTCATTCCCATTCCTTTACCACCCCCCCACTTCTTACACATGTATTCACTTTGTCAGCCTTTCCTCACTCATTCTCTCCATATGTCTAGTTCATTTCAGCACACCTGCTCAGCTCACTGAAGCACAATCTTCTTATTACCACTCCCTCTCTCTTACCCGTTCATTGCTTACTCATCAGTCAAACCACCTCACACACACACTTTCTTTATGCGTGTGAGCCATTTTCTGTGTGAGCGAGGTAGCATCAGTAACAGATGAGAGAGCCTTAGATGGAAAATCCCTGACTTGGTTCTTTGCTCAGTTCCTTCCTTTGGAAAGTAACACAGGAAGGAAAGATTTCCAGCCACTTGCTCCTGCCCTTCTTAGTCACCTTCTACAACTTGCAGGGGATATGAGGGCAGCATTCTTTGTCTCTTGTCCCCAGGGATGATATATATATATATATATATATATATATACATATATTTTTTTTATGTTGAAGGCTCCAGTCACGGACTAAAGTCCACATCAGGGCCGGGCCCTAGTTGAAATATAGAGAGAGTTGAGAAATTGGGAAAAACAGACAGGGAAAGTATTTACAAATTTTTG
>JAYMFT010156554.1:0-12513 GCA_038088735.1 Panulirus argus | reverse complement strand
TCCTCTGTGAATATATATATATATATATACATATATATATATATATATATATATATATATTCTTTTCCATATATGCTCGCCATTTCCCGCCTGAGCGAAGTAACGTCAAGAACAGATGGGGGGAAATCCTCACTTGGCTCCTTGCTGTAATTTTCTTTTGGAAAGTAGCATAAGAAGGGAGCCCCTCTTAGACGCCTTCTACGACCGCGGGGGATACATATAGTTCACATGACAGCTATTCTTTCTTGTGTCAGCATCTTATGGAAGAGATATCTACAACTGCAGGATGCTGCAGTCGTCAATATTTCCTGCAGCTGTCAGATAAAATTTCCTGTTCAATTCACTAACAATGATGTAGAGACGAGAGTCGACAGGTGGACAAGTGGTAGTTGTCAGGAATGATAAAAGGAGGCAGAAGTGGAAAACTTAGCGGTGGAGGAGAACAATCACTCCTCACTGGCCCGAGATGACCAAAAAATGTCTACCTGTATTGAGTGTTTGTTCATGGAGGTAAGCGTATGTTTGCCGGTGTGAGGGTATATCCCAGTATACGTATTTTAAGAATGTTAGAGAGAGAGAGAGAGAGAGAATATATATATATATAGATATATATATATATATATATAAACTATGTGTGTATACCCTAGCGCACGTCACAGACACACATACAGTCCAGGTCGGTGCCACACTGGCTGGCCGAACACACGGGACCCGACCCTTGGGCCAACTCCAGACTTAATTTCTGGCCTTTGCTTCGCTTCCCATCAAATATTATGAAGTCAGTGACGGCATCAGTATTCAGAGGATTTTAAACCCATTTGCTTTACACCAGAATAACAATATCTAATCGCCTAAACGAATACATTAGTGGATAATTCCCCCAGGAAAATAGTTGTTTACATTGTCGTAGCCAACACTCGGCCGATTATCCCAACAACTTTACAAAGTCTGTTTTTCAAACAAGCAAGATACATCGAGTTGAGACGCTGAACGTATCATAAATGCAGTGTATTTTCGATGGTGTTTTTCTGGAGTCCCAGCGACACAAACTGATAATTAATAAGAGGATTTTGCCCAGGCACCAGAAGCTGCATTCCAATATTCCTCGCGAATTATTGGAACGTTCGGAAAATACAATTCACACATTATACTGAACTTATGACCGTAATTCCTTCAATAATTCACGAATGATTATCATTTATTTCGAACAATTATATTCAATATCGAAAATTTTGCCGTTAATATTCCGTAATACTGAGAATAACCTTGCCTTCGTGATGAAACTGCTGGAGCAGTGCGGACCTCCGTGGTGTATCGGTTAGCGTCGCTGACCGTCTGCATTCATGGGCCGTCCGGGGTTGAGGGCATAGGTTCAGATCCTGGTTGCGGCAGTCGGTCCAAAGAAGCCTATCTGTTCACCGTCCCCTAACAGATGGGTCGATAAAATGAGTACCTGGCTTAGACTATCCGGGGCAAGATGAAACCATCATGGGCAAGACACAACCATCAGAGATGTATGGTTGGCTGTGTGGGGAGGAGGATACATAGGGTGAAAGAGTGGATACGTGATAAGAGATGTACATGGTACAAGAGGGAAGGTACGTGGTATAAGTGGCAGAGGTTCACAAACCAGTATAAATCCTTTGTGTCGTACGAAAAGTCCATAAGAAAGACATGTACATGAGAGAACAGCGCAGGAAATATTGTGAGGCAGTCAAGAGACTTCCAAAGAACCTGACAGTCAGGCTACCAGGCGAGGAGGGAGTGAGAGTAAATACAAACACCTGAGAAGCAGAAGGTGAAAGGCTGAATAGGTAACAAAGAGGAAATGGACCAAACACACCCTCGGAGCTGAGATCTGTCCGACAAAAGACGAGGAGCTAGCGAAGTTTTGGGTGGCGAGGACACAGGCGAGGACACGAGAGAGGACACGAGGCAACAAAACACATAGGGACAGAGGCTGAGGGCGACAGAGTGGCGGAGGGGATGACGTGAAGCACAAGCGAAATCAAAGCGTCGCAGGTTTTGTCGCAAGTGCTGCCAAGGAGGAGGAAGAGCTGGACAAGGGGAGGAGGGAGGGAGAGGCATTTGCTACTCTGGAGACGACTATAAAGAAAAGAAAAGAAAGAAAAAAGAAAAGGAAACATCAAGGGTTTTGCTTCTGGAGGGGCGTGGAGATCTTTGCGCTGGTGACACTATTAACGTTAAACGTAACTTGTCTAAACACTTAAAGTAAAGGTTTCGGATCGTCTGGAGCAGGTGTCAGCGAGAAAAGAATTCGGGTAAACCACTTGATAGAAGGACTGGCGAGGAAAATAATTCCTAGGGAGTGAGGCCTGATCGTCCGACGCAAAGATTTTAAATATGAAAATATTCTGTCTGGACAAAGGGGTTGAGGAACAGTGGGGCTTCCAGAGAAACGATGTCTTCCAGATAAAGCTGTCTGCAAGGAGGAGAAAGACCTCAAGAGTTTCTGGGAAAAAGACTCAGGTCGTTTGCACATCATGTTCTACTGGAGCAGTGTAACCCAGCACTGCTACTGTGTTAAAGTGCACCAGTAGAAGAAGACGTGGAAAAAAAAAAATTAGGAACAAATTTCGTCCTTTTCCTGGAATCCCTCGGGTCTGCCTCCTCCTTCCAGTCATCTTCATATCAAAGATCGCAAGGGCGGTCGCCGCCATGGAGCTGGGATCGGTGCATAATGAAGAGCAGCCAACGTGAAAAGTTAATCATTTTTACCCGTCAGTCGTTATGGCTGAGAGAGGGCGAAAGAAGGAACTGAAATGATTAAAGACAGGTTAAACAGGATGAAATGTCTCCGTTACGGGACAGCCACAGACCAAGGGTAAAGACCGAGATTAAAGGTGGAATATAATGTAAAAATCCACGCCTGAGACTAACACTGTCCGCCGACCACCAGCTTGTGACGTTAACAGTCTGCCAACCACCACCTTGTAACGTCACAGTCTGTGAACCACCACCTTGTGACGGACCTCAGGGGGAGTAAGCACACCACCCACCAGTGAGGGAACTGCAGTGTAAAACACTTAATCAGCATTCTAGAAAAGACTCGCGGTATATGTTTCTCCTCAGTGACTGACTGTCTTTTTGTCTTCCTCTGTTTAACTGTCTGTCTATGACTATTTATCTGTATATTAAGTCTAGTTATCTGTCTTTTTATGAGTGTATCTGGTTATGTGTCTGTCTGTCTGTCTGTCTGACTGCGTCTGATTCTATGTCTGTCCGTCTGTTTGTGTCTATGACTGTGTCTGGTTCTGTTTCTGTCCGTCTCTCTATGTTTATGACTGTGTTTGATTCTGTGTCTGTCCATCTGTCTTTGTCTGTCTAGCCCAGTTGTTACCCCCAACACCCCAGACTCAATTTACTGGTCACACTTTTATAGCTTTCACGACAAAAGGAGTTCACAGCCGCAGACAACAACACAATACATCTGCTACACAGAAGACAAATAAACCAAGACAAATCGTTCTACATTATAGACTAAAATATGAAACAATTTCTTTTTATCTCAACAGCCCATAGATACTGTGCAAACATTTCTTTAATAGATTCTGTCTGGCCTGTAGCAGCAGAGACCAAACCACACGTCAACACGCGGAGCTGCATTACCGATCATTACCTTTGCTTGACAGTCTACTCCAGTTATATAAGACCCACAAGAGAAGTCTGTTAAACTATATCTGGCGAAGTCTGGAGATGATGGTTACATCAGTGTCTCTTGTCGAACATCCAACCCCACACCACCAGGGTTCAGAGAGAGAGAGAGAGAGAGAGAGAGAACCCGATATGAAACAAGAGCCCAGCCTAGCCCAACGTCTCTCAAGAACGTTATCCACTATTCTTTCCAGAGCGCCCGGCCATCGCAATCCAGAGCGTCAGTCAGTCCCTCAATGAGTGCTTGAGGGCGCTGCCAGCCATCATGCTCAGGATCGCGGTCCGCCGGCCTAGACAGCTCTGTCGCTCAGTCGTAATGGCCAAATTCCTCAAGTCTGAAGGCTCCGTCGGTTGGATTCTGAAGCTCAATCTATCGCCATGAATTTCTTTCGTGTTGTGCTTCACTCGGAACACCACTCTGGCGCAGCATACTCCCTCATTCTTCACCAAAGAAAGTATAAAGTTAAGACTTTGTGATGTATATTTTATCTTTCATTGATAAACTTTTGGCCAAGATAGTGTGTGAAATCCTCTAGCAACAGGTACGCAAGGCATTATTATGATTACTGTTAATCTAGTATCGTCAACATTATATGTATGCATGATCATCATTTTCAATAAATATATTAATAATAATAATAATAATAGATTATTATTATTATGTTAACGTAACATCATCATCATTATGTGTATAAATAATCATATTTTCATTAATATTACTACTACTACCACTAATGCTACTACTACGACTACTACCACTAATAATAATAATAATAATAATAATAATAATAATAATAATAATAATAATAATAATAGATCATTACTATCATTTTCAAAAGAAGAAATCTTGTTTTCAGTGAACACTCGACAGTAATTCAGCACCGTATCTCACGGTGATGGACCCAGCTAAAATTGCAATGATAGAAAATGGCAAATTTCTCATTGCGGAGTACAATGGTAAGTTTAGGCATACCTTTGGTAATTAAAGTATTCGCTTCTTTGGAGTTATGGGATTAGAGTCCATGATTGTAACTTACTGTTTTGATCTGTATGTCTTAATTCCCAAAGATAGTGTAACCTGCTCAATATTCATACATATTCTCCCCCATCACTTCAGCATCTGTCTAAATCCTTGTTTTCAATGTTTCATCTAAGGCCTGGCCTCGATCACAACTCTTGCTCGTGACTGGTTATGTATAGAAGATGCAGTGCAATGAAACGTATAATGACTTACTGGGTGACAATGAGACATTTACCATACAGTTAGGTCGATGATCCCCTCACTATATGGAAGTTACGTTAGTTTCGTTACCTAATATACCACCTACCGTCATAAGCACATGTTTCTCTACGTTTTTGTTTGGGAACCGATGGAATGTCGATTCCTTTAATGGGCAACACCAATGAGTTCCCCTTGGAGCCATTAAATCGACCCGCCAAGCCAAGCGTCGAAAAACTAAAACACTGCAGAAGAAACATCCGTTGGTGGCGCTGCCCAGCGTCGTCACACAACTACAGAATCTTTATTTGTGAGTCACGGGACTGCAAGACGTTGCTTCTGACGTCACGCGAAGTTTAAGGTATTTAGGCTTCCTAAACATATCCTCTTCGCAAAGATCCAAGTCAGGGAGGCAACAACCCTGGAATTCCTGCTACAGTCTTGCTAATTACTCAAGAAGGTACGTAGTTAAACGTCTGACCACGACTGAACACAGTGGAATGGTCTTCCTTGTGTTGTAGTCTTGTTTTAAGACAACATATTTTAAGAACTGATATTAAAACTGCAAATGGTCTCAGGCGTGTGGCTGGTGTGTGCCTGAGTTTGGCACCAGGAGGGAAAAACAAGAGGAGCCTGAGAGAGGCGCCCGAAATTTCTATTCCATTTAGCGCGTCGAGGACGAACTCTAGTTTTCCATAAACATTTAACTTTTGATGGTCATCAGTGGTAAAGCTCTGACGACCGAGGCAATCAATAACCACGTGAATGAGGATGCAGCCGTTCATCACGGCTGGTGAACCAACGCCTGTCTACACTTTACCAGAGCAGACGACTGTGACAGTCTCGTCGTCCTGAGGAACGTGAAGGAAAACTTGCTGGGGTACAAGAAATGGAGACGTTGTATTTGAGAGACAGAAGAGGAATTTACCCTTGTAGCATTGCAAATGTGGCCTCCATCTCGAGAGGTGGCTGGACGAGAAGAACTACAGACGTTCGCTGGTGCGTCAAGTGTTGACGCCATCCCTGGCGACTGCAGTGCGGTATTATACGAGGAGTGCCTCACCCCCGAATGTTCCTGCTGCTGTGTTGACAGTCCTGTGTTAATAAAGTACAGGTTGTCTTATCGAAATAATCTCACGACTCTGACGTCATAATGTCAGTCGTAAGGTCACAGGAGGCATACACCCCAACAGAGATACGCTAGGGAACCTAGAGATGATAACATATCATCAGATACCACTTCATAAGACGTCGAGTCAATTGCTGTTACATGTGTCAACGTGGTGGATGCTCGTGGAAGAGACCGAGGGGGCGTCCTTGACCCTTCCAAAGACAGCACCTAACTGTAGTCCGAGGACCCAGAACTCTCCTGATGGGCTGGTGATGAGTGCAGATCTTGCTCTATTTATACACAATAACAACAGTCTACCCACATCCAAATTTCTGTTAACATTCTCCTCCGAGGCCGGTCATTATACCATTAAGGAAGTTCGTATCATAACCAAGTACAACACTATTATAATAGCCGTGTATCAGACGAAACCTCAAATGGTTTACCTCTACCCACAAGCCTGAGAGATAAGATATATCAGTCAACACCACAGGTCATCCAACGTCCCCCGCAGCCATTGATATCGACTAAGCTTCTTTCATTTCGTTCCTTCATTTTCTTATACCCGAATCTCATTTCAACGTGAATTCTCCTGGATTAAACTTGTGAACTGTAATCTCACAGCTTCTCTCTGAACTTCTATAGTGTTCTGTCGTCATTCCAATGTTTGGATGCTTAGAGTGGAGAAGGAAGATGTTTGTATGATTATAGAGGATAGGGAGGATGTTTGTATGTCTAAAGTGGGGAGGGAGGCCGCGGGAGTTACACTGGTCTTGCTGATGGTGTCACGTAACAGATCCTGCTGCCCTGCACGCTGTAAACGCAGCTGGAGAGTTCTACAGCGATACTCTTTGTGAGCCGAACTAAATTTGTACTTATCATATATCTGTGTGTGTGTGTGTGTGTGTGTGTGTGTGTGTGTGTGAGAGAGAGAGAGAGAGAGAGAGAGAGAGAGAGAGAGAGAGAGGTTAGCCTTATTGCATCTGGGGTTCAGATGCTTTCCTGATTCTGGGAAGACATCACCAGAGATGGGAAACATCGTTCGGCTGTGTGACACGATCATTGGTGGTTATTTGTTTAGGGGGCGCTGCCTGTTGCACCCAAGCGGTTGAGGTCCTGGTTCAAATGTTTGTATTCTCTCAATATCCTGTGTAGAGACGTGACATATACAGCTGTATATCTGTATATTGCTAATACTGACTTGTTAAAGGATTAGGCATCTAAGTCATCAATGTCAGACAGGATTAAAAGAAACAGTAGAGGTTCCAGCACTGTTCCTTAGGGGAAAGAACTTGAGTACTGGATTTCACCAAGGTTTAGCCCACATACTGAGATCCCTTATCCAAAAGTTGTGGCTTTATCTTCTTAATTTTATATTATTACCATTGTACACGTTATGTGTAAAAATTCGCCGGGTCCAGCCCTGGCACGGGCTTTCGTCAGTGACACCCCCGTCTCAGGTGTGCCGTTACTGGCACAAGTCGGACGTTCGTCTTTGGCTGTATGGGAGCGATCTGGTGGACGTTCTTGTGTATGATGAGAGAGCCATTGTGCACGTTCTCTTATGATGTGGTTCCACGATCGCATTAGTCAAATGATTTCGCAAGGTATCAGTAGAATACACAAGGATGTGGTTTTCTTTGATGCCTTAGGGCATGTGACGGATGGTTGATTGTTGTTTGGGGATTTAGTCCAGTCAATTGTCAGGGGTCATTAAGGCCGTCAAGCGTCGAGGCAAACACTCCAACCGAAAAAAGAATTCAATATATTTGCAGTTTTTAGTGTTATAATGGTCTGCCCACTGTAATTCCTTTGCGCTACCTCTCCCTGGACGAGAATGACTGGCAGGGTTGTACAGTAAAGGTAGCTGCAGATACCGGCACAGTGCAACGAAGGTGGCTCAGGGAGAGACCGCACTGTCTGGGAGGAGACATACCCAGGGCTGGAGGCAAGAGTCGGTGGAGGGAGTAGGATGTGCCATCAGCTGAAAGTAGAGAGTTGCGGTGGCGGACGGGAATGGTGGTTGGTGTGGAGGGACGGGGCCTCGGGCGCGCCGGACACCGCCAACACAGGACAAGACAAACACAGCACCAACACACCCGACTGGTCTGGTGTAGCGGACCGACACACACACACACACACACACACACACACATCACCTTCGCATCTGTGCCGTCCAAGTGTTCGGATGTTCACTGCTGGATCTTTTCAGGCTACTTTTGCTTCTCATTCTTGATGGCGTAGATTTCGCAGGTTTTCTCCTTTCTCTGAGTTCGTCTGCCTCCACCGTGAACTGTATCAGTAGGGATGATGTACCTGTATAGATAGACCGGGGATGGGGGAAGGTTCCCTGAGGATACGATGTAAGTGCTGGGGCAATATGAGGAAGGACATCAGTGAGATGATAAGTTTGTTAGTTAGATGAAACGGGACTGAGGCAGGAATGGAGCGCTTTTTGATTTATGAGGGTGAATAAAAGGCTGGGGAGGAGGGTGAGTATGGGCGAGAGGCAGTGTGGGAGGGTGAGTGTGGGTGAGAGACAGTGGGTGGGTCATTGTGGGTAAGAGGCAGGTTGGAAGGGTGAGCGTAGATGAGAGGCAGGGTGAAAGGGTGAGTGTGGGTGAGAGGCAGGCTGGGAGGATGGGCTTAGTTCCCTTAAAGCCTCAAACCAATTGGAGAGGCTTTTCTGTCATCCATCGGTGTACAGAGTGAACAATGTTTAATGTAGGTTACTGAATCCACTTTCACCAACCAAAGGCTACAACATAATTACATACACACCTGTAGTCTGCTGGGGGTATATAAATAATAACTTCCCGATAATCGCTCACGTGTAAAAAAAAAAAAAAGGGGGCACCACACACCTGTACACACATCAGTCTTCCTCTTCCATTTCAAACTATCCCTTCCCCTGTCCCACCTCTTCTTCCTCTCCCATAACCACCGTATTAGAAGAAAAAAGATGGGGTCGGTCGCTGGGGTTAAGGCAAGCGTGACGGAAATGTGTCACAGTGATCCAAGCCCCCGCCGGCGGTCCCTCTGCCCTGCCTGGGGAGCCCGGCTGTGCTACACTGATAACAACACCTCCCACCCTAACCCCTTCTCCTCTCCCTGCTCCCCTCGCCCTATTCCCCTCCATCCACTTCCCCTTCCTCATCAGTTTCCCCTCTCTTGTTCCCTTCCCTCACAGTGATCTTGAGCCACACCACCATCGCCAACGTACCAGTATCGTATGACACATGCACGGTATACGTATCCCAGACGCGTCCAATCAGGGCATCTGGCATCCCCCGTGTACGCTCCCCCATACATAACATTCAAGGTGATTATTCCGCGTCGTCGTGGAGACTGTAACTGCTTGAACCTGACCCATCGTAGTAGGTCTGGCCAGCAGCGCCGCCACGGACTGGCGGTCCTTGTAATTCTATTTATGATTACCTTTTTGGTGCTGTACGGAGAAGGGGGTTCTACAGTCTTGGGGTTGAGGTGGGGTATCTCTTGAACTTTCTCTGTTATTATGGATCTTTTTAAACTTCTGTATGCCGTCGGCATTCACAGTTTTCTCATTCATTTTATTCCAATTATCCACTACTGTCAAACTATAAAAGTACTTTTTTTTCTGCATCTTTTCTGTCAAGTTTCTGACTTTGTTTCGTGCAGTGGCCGTTTGGTTCCCCAGTCGCACCATCTTTCGAAGAACTGTTCAGCGTCGATGTCGTCAGACTGGTATAAATGCACAAAGGCTGCGATCAAGTCTCTCCTTACTCTTCTATCTTCCATGGTGGATAAATAAATGGCTTTTGACCTCTCGCTGTAACTCATCTCTCTTCCATCCGATACCATCTTCGTTGCCCTCCTCAGGACCTTTTCTATTAGCTCTTTGTGATTCTTTAAGTGACCAAAACTTGCAAGAATCTTCTGTTTTTTGACCGTCTTACATGGGCAGCTTCTTGAATATTTCGTTTTCCATTAAATTCTAAACTCTTCCAGGAGACACTTTGTCTCCTTTACTGTTCTCCTAAGTTAGGGCTCTAGTGACAAGTTAGGTGCCATGTCGATTCCCAGATCCCTTTCACATACCAGTTCATGCAGTGTATTCCCAGTTAAATGTGATCTTCTATCACAATGTCCTGTTCCCAGGACCCTGTATTTAGTCGGGTCGCATTTCATATATATATATATATGAGAGCAACTTTGGAGTTTGTCTAAGTCCCCTTGTAAATTGATGCAGTCCTCCACACTTTGTGCTTCCCTCTTGACCTTGGCATCATCCGCAAACAGGTAGGAGCCCTACCGTTTCAGCAAGTCATTTACAGAGTTCATAAAAGGATTCGAACTCATGTGGGCCCGACCCCGGGCGGACCCATGCTGGCTCATGGTCAGTAACGCTAACTGCTGTACTACGGGAGCCCATGTGTGTATGTGTGTGTGTGTGTGTGTGTGTGTGTGTGTGTGTGTTTACTGTACGGAGAGGGTATACTATACACACACACACACACACACACACACACACACACACACACACACACACGCACTCACACTCGCACACACTCACACTGGATGTGACAGTCATGTCGAGCCACCGTCACTGCTAAAGGTCAAACACAGAAAGCAGCCTTCCCCATTGGATGCATGCGACATAGCTGTTAACCAACGCATGAACACCTGTTGGAGAGACAGGTGTGTGTGTGTGTGTGTGTGTGTGTGTGTGTATGTGTGTGTTTGGACAAGGGAGGGAATGGAGGAGGGTTTTGTGTGTGGACGTATCATGTGTGTGCCATATGTACTGTGTTGTGTCCATGATAGAAGTCAGTGTATGGACGATTTAAGAGCTTGGTATACAACTACTGCCAGGCTAGTAGAGGGCATGTATATTCCAGATGCCATATCTCTTCCCACCTTTACCTAAGTGCCCTTATGTGTGTGTGTGTGTGTGTACAAAGGAATTCAAACAGCCACAGACCACTGGGTTCTGACGTGAGACCTTTTAGAGATAGTGGTGGACGTCAGAATCTCGCAGGTTAGTAGCGTAAGAGTAAGGAAAAACATACAGACGTTTCACAGAAAATGACCTGAAAATTTTTCATGCAAGTCAGGTGGGGTAAAATACGTAATGTCTGTCGTAGACTTGAAGCGGAATTTTTTATCAAGTCCGCGATTGAACGTTTTTACGTATGTGGTGTTACGTAGGGACTCCACCTGCTTGATGTTATACCTTCAATGAAAAGTCGCGCAATTCAGTCTCGTCAAAGAGTTAGATCCTTTAAAGGAATCCGTCATGTCTCTGATACTGATTGTAGAGCAGCCTTGAAGCTGCAGGAGCCCCTGGGAAAGGGTCTTTGGGAAACATCAGGAGCCTTTCAAGAGAGATCCTAAGATATGTACATATAGAGAGATAGATAGATAGATAGATAAAAAGATTATATGTACATATAGAGAGATAGATAGATAGATAGATACAAAGATACATACATGTAAACATACATCCATACATAAGTAAACACATACATATATACATAACTATATCTATATGGATGAATATATAGATAAGTAGATAGAGAGATAGATAAAGTGAAATATAGATAGATAAATGAATACATTACATAAATATCAAATGTGGAACATTTGATAGCTGTATTTATAAGAACAGAAACTAACCTTGTCTAATCAGTTCATCTCAGAGTTTGTTGGTGCATTAAGCTGAGGTTTCCTTTGGTGCCAAAGCACTAGATATGTGTATATGACATTTTGGAGGCCATAGATAATCTGTAGAAAAGAATATCGTGTTCTCAGAACAGTCATTCTTGTACATCCGGCAACAATTATGGTGTCGTGTTTTGGTAATGTTATCGTTGTCAACCCTCGTCCGTAAACAGTGGGTGTTCTGTGCACTAACTTTCCGTCGAACGATTGTCCTGAAATTTTTAATTCAGAGGGACATGGATCCAAAAACAAGCACTGTTCGATGTTAAGCGTTCTGGCTCGTACGTCTTCAACAAACGGGACCAAAAAAAGAAAAACAAGCCAATATTCGGAGTTAAGTTGTGATATACATAACTGGTACTAGGACGAAGAAGTGAATAAAGTTAGTTTTAAGAATCCTAGCCTTTAGCTAATACAAGAGACAGTGTGGCTCAAAGTGGCTAATTAGACCCGTCAGACATGCACAGGAGCAAGGTTGCAATATATCAGGAGGCTGGTATATGATAACAGTTGCCTGCAGAACAGTCATTTCGTTGTGTTTGGTCATGTGAGTCCCGGCTTATGGTCTGCTACTGTCATGTCAGTGCTCTGGCTTAGGATCAGGCACTGTCATGTCACAGGCCTGGCTTAGTTAGGGTCGGCCACTTGTCATATCAAAAGACCTGACTTAAGGTCGCTCATTTCAGAGGCTTGGCGGCTTAAAATGGCACAACATGTTTCGTGGAGACCATGTTGTGCCACATGTATAGATAAACTGCAAGTTAAATAAAACTCTAAGAACTCCTACTGAAGTGCGATTTCACCT
>JAYMFT010156533.1:0-12513 GCA_038088735.1 Panulirus argus | reverse complement strand
CATTATCCATCATGTGACGGGTTTCATCATGGCTATCATCCACCATGTGACTTGTTTTATCATGGCCATCATCCACATTGTGTAGGGTTTTATCAAGGCCATCATCCACCATATGCCGGGTTTCATCATAGTCATCATGAACCATGTGACGGGTTTCATCATGGTCATCATCCATCATGTGTCGGGTTTTATCGAGGCCATCATCCAAGATGTGACGGGCTTTATTATGGTCATCATCCACCATGTGATGGGGTTTATCATGGTCATCATCCACCAAGTGACGGGTTTGATGATGGTCATCTTCAACCATGTGACGGTTTTTGATATTTTTTTCATCTTCCAAATGACGGATTTTATCAATTTCTTCATCCAAAATTTGACGGATTTTATAATGGTCATAATCTACCATGTGACGGGTTTTATCATGGTCATCATCTACAATGTGACGGGTTTGATCATTGTCATAATCCACCATATGACTAGTTTTATCACGGCCATCCTTCACCATGCGAAACTTTTATAATCGTCATCATTCACCATGTGACCTGTTTCATCATGGCCATCATCCAAAATACGACGGGTTTTATCTTGTCATCATCCACCATGCGACGGGTTTTATCATGTCATCGTCCACCATGTGACGGGTTTTATTATGCACATCATCCACCATGTGATGTGTTTTATTATTGCATCATACACCATGTGACTCGTTTTTCATGGTCTTCATCCACCATGTTACGGATTTCATCATGATCATTATCCACCATGTGATGGGTTATATTATGGTCATCATCCACCATGTGAGGAATTCTGTTATGGTCGTCATCCACCATGTGATGGGTTATATCACAGCCATCATCCACCATGTGACGGGTTTTATCATGGCCATCATTAATCATATGACGGGTTTTATCATGATCATCATCCTCCAAGTGACGGGTTTTATCAAGGACATCATTCACGATGTAACGGATTTTATCCTGGTTATCATCCACCATGTGACGGGTTTTATCATGGTCTCCATCCACCATGTTACGGATTTCATCCTTATCATGTCATCATCCACCATATGACGGGTCTTATCATGGCCATTATCCACCATTTGATGTTTTTTATCATGGTCATCATCCACAACGTGATTCTTTTATCATTGTCTTCATTCATCATGTATACTCATGTTTACCAACCACCATGTTTCGGATTTTATCATGGTCATCATCCACCATGTGACGGGTTTTATCATGGTCATCATTCACCTTGTGACGGGTTTTATCATGGCCATCATTTACTGTGACGGGTTTTATCATGGCCATCATTCACCATGTGACGGTTTTATCATGGTCTTCATCCAACATATGAGGTGTTCTAACATGGTCATCGTCTACCATATGACGGGTTTATCATATTCTTCATCCTCCATGTGATGTGTTTTACCATGGTCATCATCCACCATGTGACGGGTTTTATTATTGCCATCATCCATCTTGTGATGGGTTTTATCAATGACATCATCCTCCACATGACGGGTTTTATCATGGACATCATCCAACATGTGATTGGTTTTATCATGGTCATCATCCTCCATGTGATGGGTTTTATCATGGTCATCATCCTCCATGTAACGGGTTTCATAAGGCCATAATTCACCATGTGACTGGTTTTTTCATGGTCTTCATCAACCATGTGATGAGTTTTACCATGGTCATCCACCATGGGACTGGTTTTGTCAAGGTCATCATCCACCATGTGACGGGTTTTATCATGGTCATCATCTAACATTTGAGAGGTTTTATTATGGTCATCGTGCACCATGTGACGAGTATTATCGTGGTTATCATCCACCATGTAACGGGTTTCCTATGGCCATAATTCACCATGTGACGGGTTTTGTCATGGTCTTCTTCCACCAAGTGACTAGTTTTACCATAATCATCCACAGTGTTACGGGTTTTTATGGACATCATCCACCGTGTGACGGGATTGATTAATGTCATGAACCACCATATGACGGGTTTGATTATGGTCATCATCCACCATGTGACGGGTTTAATCATAATCTCCATCCACCATATGACGGGTTTTATCATGTCATCATCCACCGTATCACGGGCTTTATCATGGCCATCATCCATTTTTTGCTGAGTTTTATCATGGCCACCATCCACCGTGTGACGGGTTGTATCATGGCCATCATCCACCATGTGACATTTTTTTATTATTGTCTTCATTCAACATGTGACGGGTTTGATCATAGTCATCATCCATCATATAAAGCGTTTACTCACGGTTATCATCCATCATGTGTCGTGTTTTATCATAGTCATCATCCATCATGTGACGGATTCTTATGGCCATCATCCACCATGTGACGGGTTTTATCATGGTCATTATCCACCATGTGATGGTTTTTTTATGGCCATCATCCACCATGTGATGGACTTTTTATGGCCATCATCCACTATGTGATGGGTTTTATCATGGTCATCATCCACCATGTGAGGGGTTTGATCAAGGTCATCATCCACCATATGACGGGTTTAACCAAGGTCATCGTCCGCCATGTGACGGATTTTTTATCGCCATCATCCACCTTGAGAAGGATTTCATCATGGTCATGATCCACCATATGACGGGTTTTATCATGGCCATCATCCATCATACAGCGTGTTTTATTATGGTCCTCATCCACAAAGTGACGGGTTTTATCAAGGACATCATCCAATATGTGACGGGTTTTTTCATGGTCATCATCCACCAGGTGACGAGTCTTAAGAGGTCATCATCCACCATGTGACGGGTTTCTTGTTGGCCATCATCCACAATGGAATGGGTTTTATCATGGTCAACTTCCACAATGTGACCTTTTTTATCACGGTCATCATCCACAATATGACGGATTTTATCATGATCAACATCCACGAACTGACGGGGCTTATCATGGTCATCATCCACCATATGACGGGTTTTTTCATGGTAATCATCCGCCATGTGACGGCTTTTAGCCGTTGTATCATGGTCATCATCCAACATGTGACTGGCTTTATCAGGGCTTTCATCCACTATGGGACGGGTTTGATCATAGTCATCAAACACCATGAGATGGGTTTTATCAGGGCCATCACCCCCCATGTGACGGGTTCTATTGTTGTCATCATCCACCACGTGACAGGTTTTATCATGGTCATCATCCACCATGTGACGGGTTTTATCATGGTCATCATCTACCATGTGACGGGATTTATTATGGTCATCATCCACTATGTTACGGGTTTTATTATTGTCATCATTCACCATGTGACAGGTTTCATCAAGGCAATCATCCAAAATATGACGGGTTTAATCATATCATCATCCACCAAGTGAATGGTTTTATCATGGCCATGATCCATCATATGATGGGTTTTATCATGGTAATCATTCACCATGTGACTGGTTTTATTTTGGTCTTCATCCACCATATGAGGGGTTTCATCATGGCCATCATCCAACATGTGACGGGTTTTATCATGGTCATCATCCATCATGTGACGGGTTTTATCATGTAATTATCCACCATGTAACGGGCTTTATCACGGGCATCATCCACCATGTGATGGGGTTTATCATAGCCATCATCCTCCTTGTGACGGGTTTTATCATGGTCAACATGCACTATATACGGGTTTTATCATGGCATTCATCTATCATGTGAAGGGTTTTATACTGGTCATCATCCAGCAAGTGACGAGTTTTGTCATTGCCATCATCCACCATATGACAGTTTTATTATGGCAATCATCCACCATGTTATTGATTTTTTATGGTCATCATTCACCATGTGACTGGTTTCATCATGGCCATTATCCGAAATATGACAGGTTTTATCTTATCAACATCCACCTTATGACGGTTTTATCCTGTCTTCATCCACCAAGTGACTGGATTTATCATGGCCATCATCCATCATATAATGTGTTTTATCATGGCAGTATTTCACAGTGTGACGTGATTTATCATTGTCTACATCAACCATGTGACAGGTTTCCTCATGGTCATCATCCACCATGTGACGGATTTTATCATAGTCATCATCCACCATGTGTGGGGTTTTATCATGGGCATCATCCACCATGTTTCGGTTTTATCATGGGTATCATCCATCATGTGTCGGCTTTTATCATGGTCATCATCCTCCATTTGACGGGTTTTATCATGGTCATCATCCACCATGTGACGGGTCTCATCATGGCCATCATCCACCATGTGACTTGTTTTATCATGGCCATCATCCACAATATGTCGGGTTTTATCAAGGCCATCATCCACCATGTGACGGGTTTCATCATGGTCATCACCAACTATGTGCAGGGTTTTATCATGGTCATCATCCACCATGTGCCGGGTTTTATCAAGGCCATCATCCAAGATATGACGGGTTTTATTATGGTCATCATCCACCATGTGATGGGTTTTATCATGGTCATCATCCACCAAGTGACGGGTTTGATGATGGTCATCATCAACCATGTAACGGCTTTTGATATTTTTTATCTTCCAAGTGACGGGTTTTATCAATGTCTTCATCCAAAATTTGACGGATTTTAGAATGGTCATCATCTACCGTGTAACGGGTTTTATCATGGCTATCATCCACTATGTGACGGGTTTTATCATTGTCATTATCCACCATATGACGGGTTTTATTATGGCCATCATTCACCATGCGAGACGTTTTATCATCGTCATCATTCACCATGTGACCTGTTTCATCACGGCCATCATCCAAAATACGACGGGTTTTATCTTGTCATCATCCACCTTGCTACGGATTTTATCATGTCATCGTCCACCATGTGACGGCTTTTATTATGCACATCATCCACCATGTGATGTGTTTTACTATTGCATCATACACCATGTGACTCGTTTTATCATGGTCTTCATCCACCATGTGACGGGTTTCATCATGACCATCATCCACCATGTGATGGGTTATATAATGGTCATCATCCACCATGTGAGGAATTTTGTCATGGTCATCATCGACCATGTGATGGGTTATATCACAGCCATCATCCACCGTGTGACGGGTTTTATCATGGTTATCATTAATCATGGGACGGGTTTTATCATGATCATCATCCTCCAAGTGATGAGTTTTATCAAGGACATCACTCACCATGTAACGGATTTTATCATGGTCATCATTCACCATGTGACGGGTTTTATCACGGCCATCTTCCACAATGTGATGGGTTTTATCATGGTTATCATACAGCCTGTGACGGTTTTCATCATGGTCCATCACCTCTCATATTATGTGTTTTATCACGGTCATCATCCTCCAATTGACGTGTTTTATCAAGGACATCACCCATCATGTGACGGGTTTTATCGTGTCCATCATCCACCATGGGACGGGTATTATCCTGGTCATCTTCAACCATGTGACCTGTTTTATCATGGTCATCATCCACGATATGACAGATTTTATCATTGTCATCATCCAACATGTGACGGGTTTTATCATTGTCATCATCCACCATGTTAGGGATTTTATCATGGTAATCATCCAACATGTGAAGGTTTTAATCACGTCAATAATCAACCATATGATGGGTTTTATCATGGTCACCATCCACAATTTGACGTGTTTTATCATGGTCATCACTCACCTTCTGACGGAATTTATCATGGACATCATCCACCATGTGATGGGTTTCATCACGTCCTATATCCACCATATGACCTTTTTTATCATGGTCATCATCCACCATGTGACGAGTTTCATCATGGTCATCAACACCATGAGACAGGTTTTATCAAGGTCATCATCCACCAAGTGAGAGTTTTTATCATATTCATTATCAACCATGTGTCGAGCTTTAGCAGGGTCATCATCCACTATGTGACGGATTTTATCATGTCATCATCCACCATGAGACGGGTTTCATCAAGGCCATCATCCACCATGTGACGGGTTTTATCACGGCCATCATCCACCATATTACGAGTTTAATTAGGGTCATCATTCACCATGTGATGGGTTTCATCATGGCCATCATCCAAAATGTGACGGGTTTTATCATATTATCATCCTCCATGTGACGGGTTTCATCATGTCTTCATTTACCATGTGACGGGTTTGATCATGGCCATCATTCATCATATTTTGTACTTTATCAAAGCAATCATCCGCCTTGTGACGGATTTATCAGGGTCATCATCCACCATGTGACGGGTTTCATCATAGTCATCATAAACCATGTGACGGGATTTATTATGGTCCTCTTCCTTCAAGTGACGGGTTTTATAATGGTATCAGCCACCATGTGAAAGTTTTAGAATGGTCATCAACCACTCTGCGACGGGATTTATCACGTCATCATCCACCAAGTGACGGGTCTTTTCATGGCCATCATCCATCATGTGACGGGTTTTATCATGATCTTAATCCAACATAAGACGGGTTTCATCACGGCCATCATCCACCACGTGATGGGTTTTATCATGGTCATCATCCACCATGTAACGGGTTTTGTCATATCATCATCCACCATGTGACAGTTTTATCATGGCCTTCATTTACTATGTGACGGTTTTTCTCACGGCCATCACCCACCATGTGACAAGTTTTATCATGGTTATTATCCACCATGTGACGGGTTCACCATGTCCATCTAACACCATGTGACGGGATTTATTATGGTCCTCATTTTCCTTGTGAGGGGTTTTATCATGGTCATCATCCACCATGTGAAGGGCTATATCATGATCATCATCCACCATGTGACGGGTTTTATCATAGTCATTATCCACCATGTGGTGGGTTTTATCATTTTCATCATCCACCATATGACGGGTTTTATCTTGGTCATCATCCACAATATGACGGGTTTTATCGTGGTTATCATTCACCATGTGACGGGTTTTATAACGGTCATCATCATCCAATGGACGTGTTTTATCATAGTCATAATCCTCCATGTGACGGGTTTGGTCACTGTCATCATCCACCATGTGACGAGTTTTAGCATGGTCATCATCCACTATGTGACGGATTATATCATGTATCATCCACCATGAGACGGGTTTTATCATGGCCATCATCCGCCATATGACGGGTTTTCTCATGGCCATCATCCACCATGTTACGAGTTTAATTAGGGTTATCATTGACCATGTGACGGGTTTTCTTATGGCCATCATCCGCCGTGTGACGGGTTTTATCATATCATCCTCCATGTGACGGGTTTCATCATGTCTTCTTCCACCATGTGACGGGTTTGGTCATGGTCATCACTCATCATATTTTGTGTTTTATCAAGGCAATCATCCACTTTGTGACGGATTTATCAGGGTCATCATCCACCATGTGACGGGTTGCATCATAGCCATCATACACCATGTGACGGGATTTATTATGGTCCTCATCCTCCAAGTGACGGGTTTTATCATGGTCATCATCCACCATGCGAATATTTTAAAATGGTCATCATCCACCTTGCGACGGGATCTATCACATCATCCACCAAGGGACGGGTTCTATCATTGCCATCATCCATCATGTGACGGGTTTTATCATGATCTTCATCCAACATGAAACTTTTTTCATCATGGCCATCATCCACCGTGTGACGGGTTTTATCGCATCATCATTCACCATGTGACGGATTTATCATTGCCATCTTCCACCATGTGACGGGTTTTATCATGGTCATCATCAACCTTGTGACGGTTTTTATTATGTCATCCTCCACCCTGCGACAGGTTTTATCATGGCTTCATTCATCAGGTGACGGGTTTTATCATGGCCATCATTCACCATGTTACGAGTTTAATTAGGGTCATCATTCACCATGTAACGGGCTTCATCATGGCCATCATCCAAAATGTGACGGGTTTTATCATGTCATCTTCCTATATGTGACGGTTTTTATCATGTCTTCATCCACCATGTGACGGTTTTTTCATGGTAATTATCCACCATGTGACGGGTTTTATCGTGGTCATCATGCAACATGTGACGAGCTTTATCAGGGCCTTCATCCAACATGTGACGGGTTTGATCATGGTCATTAAAAAACCATGAGATGGGTTTTATCAGGGCCATCACCCACCATGTGACGGGTTTTTCATTGTCATCATCCACCATGTGACGGGTTTTATCATGGTTATCATCCACCATGTGACGGGTTTTATCATATCATCATCCACCATGTGACGGGATTTATCATGACCATCACCCACCATGTTACGGGTTTTATTATATTCATCATTCACCATGTGATAGGTTTCAAGGCCATTATCCAAAATATGACAAGTTTTATCATATCATCATTAACCAAGTGGCGGGTTTTATCTAGACCATCATTCAACATATGATGGGTTTTATCACGGAAATCATTCACCATGTGACTAGTTTTAATTTGGTCTTCATCCACCATGTGACTAGTATTATCATGGCCATCATCCAGCATACGACGGTTTTATCATGGTCATCATCCATCATAATACGGGTTTCATCATGTCATCATCCACCACGTAACGGGTTTTATCTCAGCCATCATCCACCATGTAATGGGTTTTATCATATTCATCATCCTCCTTTAGACGGGTTTTATCATGGTCATCATCCATCATATGACAGGTTTTATCATGGCATTCATCCATCATGTGACGGGTTTTATCATGATCATCATCCACCAGGTGATGGGTTTAATCATGGCCATCATCCACCATATGACGAATTTCTTGTGGTCATCATTCACCATGTGATGGGTTTCATCATGGCCATCATCCAATATATGATAGGTTTAATCATATCATCATCCAAATTATGATGGTTTTATCATGTTTTCATCCACCAAGTGATGGGTTTTATCACGGCCATCAGCCATCATATGATGGGTTTTATTATGGCAATAATTCACAGTGTGATGTGATTTATCATAGTCTTCATCGACCATGTGACGAGTTTCATCGTGGCCATCATCCACCATGTGGCCGGTTTTATCATTGTCATCATCCACCATATGTGGGTTTTATCATGGCCATCACCCACCATGTGTCTGGTTTTATTATGGCCATCATCCACTATTTGTCAACTTTTATCATGGCCATCATCGTCCATTTGACGGGTTTTATCATGGTCATCATCCATCATGTGATGGGTTTCATCATGGCCATCATTTACCATGTGACTTGTTTTATCATGGTCATCATCTACCATGTGTCTGGCTTTATCAAGGCCATCATCCACCATGTGACAGGTTTCATCATGGTCATCACCCACCATGTTACGGGTTTTTCAGTCATCATCCACCATATGATGCGTTTTATAATTGTCATCATCCTCCACGTGATGGGTCTTATCATGGCCATCACCCACCAAGTGACGGATTTGATGATGGTCATCATCAACCATGTGACGGGTTTTAATATTTTTTTTCATCCTCCAAATAACGGGCTTTATCATGGTCTTTATCCAAAATGTGACGGAATTTATCGTGATAATCATCTACCATGTGATGGGTTTTATCATGGTCATCATCCAATATGTGACGGGTTTTATCATTGTCATTATCCACCAAATGACGGATTTTATCATGGCCATCATCCACCATATGACGGGTTTTATCATCGTCTTTATTCTCCATGTGTCGGGTTTTATCATGGTCATCATCCACCATGCGAGGGGTTTTATCATGGACATAATTCACCATGTGACCAGTTTCATCATGGCCATCATCCAAAATACGACGGGTTTTATCTTGTCATCATCCACCATGAGACGGGTTTCATCATGTCATCATCCAACATATGACGGGTTTTATCATGGCCATCATCCACCATGTGACGGATTTTAACATGGCCATCATCCACCATGTTACGAGTTTAATTAAGGTCATCATTCACCATGTGACTGGTTTCATCATTGCTATCATCCAAAATGTGACGGGTTTTATCATCTCATCATCCTCCATATGACGGAATTTATCATGTCTTCATCCACCATGTGACGGGTTTTATCATGGCCATCATTCATCATATCATAGGTTTTATCAAGGCAATCATCCACCTTGTGACGGATTTATCATGGTCATCACCTACCACGTGGCCTGTTTCATCATGTAAATCATACACCATGTGACGGGAATTATTATGGTCCTCATCCTCCATGTGAGGGGTTTTATCATGGTCATCATCCACCATGTGAAGGGTTATATCATGATGATCATCCACCATATGATGAGTTTGATCATGGTCATCATCCACCATGTGACGAAGTTTAACATTTTCATCATCCACCATGTGACGGATTCTATCATGGTCATCATCCAACACGTGGATTTTATCATTTTCATCATCCGCCATATGATGGGTTTTATCATGGTCAACATCCGCAATGTGACGGGTTTTATCATGGAAATCATTCACCATGTGACGGGTTTTATAATGATCATCATCCACCATGTGACGTGTTTTATCATAGTCATAACCCACCATGTGACGGGTTTGGTCACGGTCATCATCCACTATGTGACGAGTTTTACCATGGTCATCATCCACTATGTGACGGACTATATCATGTCATCATCCACCATGAGACGGGTTTTATCATGGCCATCGTCCACCAAGTGACGGGTTTTTTCATGGCCATCATCCACCATGTTACGAGTTTTATTCGGGTCATCATTCATCATGTGACGGGTTTCATCATGGCTATCATCCAAAATGTGACAGGTTTTATCATATCATTATCCTCCATGTGATGGGTTTTATCATGTCTTCATCCACCATGTGACGGGTTTTATCATGGCCATCATTCATCATATTATGGGTTTTATTAAGGCAATCATCCACTTTGTGACGGATTTATGGTCGTCATTCACCATGTGACGAGTTTCATCATAGCTATCATATACCATGCGACGGAATTTATTATGGTCCTCATCCTACAAGTGAAGGTTTTTATCATGGTCATCATCCACCATGTAAATGTTTTAAGATAGTTTTCTCATGGCCATCATTCACCATGTGACGGGTTTTATCATGATCATCCACTTTGTGACGGTTTTTATCATGTCATCATCCACCATGTGACGGTTTTTATCATGGCCATCATCCACCATGTGACGGGTTTTATCATGGCTATCATTCACCATTTTACGAGTTTGATATGGTCATCATCCACCATGTGATGTGTTTTATCATAGTCATAATCCACAATGTGAAGGGTTTGGTCACAGTCATCATCCACCATGTGACAAGTTTTACCATGGTCATCATCCACCAAGTGATGGGTTTTATGATGCTATCATCTACCATGTGACGGGTTTTATCATGTCATCATCCACCATGTGACGAGTTTTATCATAGCCATCATCCACCATGTGAAGGGTTTTATCAAGGTCATCATCCACCAAGTGACGTAATTTATCAAGGTCACCATTTTCCATTTCACGGGTTTTATCGGGGTCATCATCCACCATGTGAGGGATTTTATCATAGTTATCATCCACTATGTGACGGCTTAAATCATGGCCATCATCCGCCATGTGTCGGGTTCTATCATGGTCATTATACTCCATTTGACGAGTTTTATCATGGTCATCATCCACCATATGAGGGATATTATCATGATCATCATCCACCATGTGAGGGATATTATCATGGTCATCATTCACTATGTGAAGAGTCTAATCATAGCCATCATCCACCAGTTGTCGGGTTTTATCATAGTCATCCTCCTCCATTTCCTGGGTTTTATCATAGTCATCATCCACCAGGTGACAGATTTTATCATGGTCATCATCCATCATGTGATGGGCTTTAAAAGGCCATCATCCACCATGTGACATTTTTCATCATGGTCATTATTCGCCATGTTACGGGTATTATCATGGTCATCATCCACTATGGGATGCGTTTTATAATTGTCATCATCCCCATGTGATGGGTCTTATCATGGTCATCATCCACCATGTGTCGAATTTTATTATGGTCATCATCCACTATGTGACGGGATTTATCATGGCAATCATTCACCATATGAAGGTTTTTTATATCATCTTCACACCATGTGACTGGATTTATCATGGTCATTATCCACCAAATGACGGGGTTGATCAGGGCCATCATTCACCATGTAACTGCATTTATCATGGTCATTATCCACCAAATAACGGGTTAATCATGGTCATCATCCACCATGTGACGGATTTTAAGCTTTTCTTCATCCTCCATGTGCCGGGTATTATCATTGTCTTCATCCACAATATGACAGATTTTATCATAGTCATCATCCACCATGTGAGGGCTTTTATCGTGGTCATCATCCACAATGTGACGTGTTGTATCATTGTCATCATCCACTATGTGATGCGTTTTTTTCATAGCCATCATCCACCATGTGACGGGTTTTGTCATGGTCATCATTTACCATGGTCAACCACCATGTTTTTTTTTTTTATGTTGAAGGCTCCAGTCACGGACAAAAGTCCACATCAAGGCCGGGCCCTAATTGAAATA
>JAYMFT010156522.1:0-12514 GCA_038088735.1 Panulirus argus | reverse complement strand
ATATATATATATATAGATATATATATATATATATATATATATATCAGTGAGGCGTTTACACAGACGACGCCAAATTCGAGGTGACACAGCGAGCAAGAAGTCACCTCTGGCGAGATTGGTCTCATTGGATGTAACAATCTTGTCAAGGGACTTTTCACCCCAAAGGAGTCTACGTTTCCCTGCTGTTAGAAGCAGCGCAGTCTTCTGCCGCGGGAGCCTTTAGAGAAGTCCTGGGTAACACCAGGTAATCATGAATAATTATCATTATATACATAAAAAAATATAAGTATAAACTGATTATATTTGACTGACTATACATTCCCTACGACCCCTTTTTATGGGTCTCTTGCAACTTCAGCGATGCACTACAATCAGTAGCAGGGAAGTAATGGACTCCTTTAAAACAGCTTTCTTTTTCTTTTCCTAGACGATAATACAAATTCGCTGGCACCTTTACACACACACACACACAACACACACACACACAAACATGTCAACTCTGACATGTCAAAATAAGCTTATCTATCTTGTTTATCCATTTTACGCTTATGAGCCCGAATTATCATCATCAATAACTGCAATCAACGTGAAAGAATTTCATACTCTAAAATGATCCTTGCGCCGGGAACAGACGAGGAACTAACTACACATCCTGTTACGACAACAAAACATCGCATTGTGTACTGACCTCTGTGGTAAAGATACCGTCTATGACAGAAGGGGGAAATGGTCATGACTTGTACGATTCAGAATGTTAAAAGTTAGGTTAAGCGAAAAACAAGAGAAAGAAAATGATAATAATAATAGAAATAATCTACGTATCTCTCGTTCTTTCACAGCTTTTTCAGTTAATCGGGGTGTATAAAAAATAATCTGTGTTACTGATTTCACAGGATGTGATTCACAAATTGCAGTCATTGCAAAGGAATATATATATATATATATATATATATATATATATATATATATATATATATATATATATGATCCTTCTCATCCAACCCCAAGCAACAGTATCTAGGGCACTGTAGGGCACCTTAAAATGCAGAATCTACGAGGGATGTAGTTATGAACAGCTGATCACCCAACCTCACTTCACCAGCTAATGACAGCTATCTGACATGATTAAGAGTCATTTGATGAGTTGTATGTGATCCATAACTCGGGGCCGATATTAGCCAAGGGATTTGGAGAAATTTATGGTCAGTCTTATGAGTGCTTGTGAACACCTGCCGTAAAGGTAGGTGATGAAGCAGTGGGGGGAAAAAAAGAACCGATACTTGACTGTCTCTTCGTATGAACAAGCCCTAGTCTGGGTTTCGGTATGTGGGTTAATGGCACACGGGACCTGATCGAGGCCAGACAATGGATGGTGGAAAAAAAAAAAGGGAAATTAAAAAAAGGTAGATAAGTAAAAGAAAAAAGATAGTTAAGATAAGAGAGGATATAATTGGAATGTGAGCAGAAGGGTAGAGATTTATTTCTTATTTACCTATCCTCGAAGTATAGATTTTTCTATAGACCTATCCCTTTCTTTACTATCCTCGTCTTCCCAAACCTATCTCTTGCCTCAGTAACCTCACCTTCACATACCTACCCATTGCCTCACTAACCTCATCTTCCCATACCTATCCTTTGCCTCACTAACTTCATCTTCTCAGACCTATCCCTTGCCTCACTAACCTCATCTTCCCATACCTATCCCTTGCCTCACTTACCTCATCTTTCCAGACCTATCTATTCCCTCACTCACCTCTCCTTCCCAGGCCTATCTCTTTACTATCCTCACCTTCCCATTATCAGTCAATCCATCTAACACATACTCATCCTCTACTTTACCATCCGTACCTTATCTATCCCCAGATAACTTATCTTGTATCTACAGATCCAGATTTTCCTGCCCATCCGTCCAGCTATCCTCTGCCTTTACATTTCCGATCTATTCCCGTCTCAACCTTCCCAAACCTTAGCTTGTACCCTCCTATCCATTCCCTAATCCATCTGCAACAATGATCACCCTCCACCTAGCCAGGCTATAGTGACCTCGGATCCTGTCTTTGATCCTGACGTACTTTTCGTTATAATCTGAAGGCGGCTAGGTCGTCCAATCTGAATGAAAGCTGTGAACTTTGCGTTATCTCTAAGGGTCTTGAAAAGTTGCCCTTGATGTCCTCCCAAACGCCCTTTAAGGCCAGTTTGCGGAATCTGGAAACCTTACCCTGAATCTGGAAGGCCTACACTTAAAGATCTGGACCTATGAGTATTGCGGATCGACTGAGAAAGAATGATAAACATATATACAAACACTTCAATATATATCTTAATTTTTACATACCCCAGGTCCAATTTCTATGAAGGACTCCTGGTGTTACCCAGGACCTTTTCTCAAAGGCTCCTGCAGCCCAAGGCTGCGCTGCTTCTAGCAGCAGGGGAATGCAGACACCTTCGGGGTGAGAAGTTCTTTAACGGGACTGTACTTCCAGTGGTACGGTCTCGTCAAGGTGACTTTTCACTCGCGGTGTGACCTCGAGCGGGCGGGCGGGCGGAGCCCGGCAACATCCGCACACCTCTTAGTTTCTATGGATTATCCTCGAAGAAATCCCTCCGTCTGATAGAGACGAGCTCAGTGGGTTACAATCCCATGAGACATTCTTGTTGATCCTCCGACGCTGCATAGGGTTTGGGACCGGCCCCCTCGAGTCCCCTTCTCAGCCCGGCTTCAGGAGATGAGAAAAGTCTGAAGCGATTAAATCGTTTATGGAGGAGATCAGCTGCGGGCTACAGGGACTCGAGGAATGACTGGATGTCCCAGCCACCTCTAAAGGGCAATCGAACCCGCATATTCTCGTGCCAATGGCGAGCTTCAGATCAAAGGAGACTTAGAGAGCCGTATCGACTAGAACACACCAACTATGAAATGGAAACTGCCAGCCAAATTTTCGACAGGAAGAGGGGAGGTGTGTATTCCGTGCATACGCGAGCGATAATGCGGGCCACATAGACCACTCTGGCACGCAGGCCTTCGAATTAATGGAAGAAGGTTATTACACGAAAACAAAGGAGACAAAATGCGCCATAATTATTAATGAGGAGTATTGTATCCGTACTTTGTACCGGGCTCACGAGGCAGCATTATGTCCCATCATAAAGCATATTTGGATCCTGGTCTATAAGTCTCTCTGCTCGTATCTCGGCATCACAAACCATCTGGCTGCTTCTAATAATATATGACTTTCTACTCCTTTTTTATATATAAACAAGTCGTGCATCGAATAATCATTCACGGGCTGGGTACTGCTGGCTCATCTAAGTCTGGCCCTTAAGAAAAATATCAAGATACGGCAAATCATTGACAGCTGATGTACAGTTTTCTTTTTAAAAACCACGTTGAGGTCAAAGTATGAACAGAGAGAGTACACCTGGTCTCCGAAAGTCAGTCTGTATCTCCATGAAATACCAGTTTGTGCTCGTGAAGAAGAAGAAGAAGAAGGGCTCACTGCATGGAGACGAGCGTAAATCTGGGTTCACTCTGGAGAAACGAGACTATGAACTGGGTGAGTATTCTTACGCTCCTTGGACAGAATCAGCAAAATGGGGGTCAGTGAAGCAAGCGCGCGTCCCTCGATTTAGTGTCTTCACCTGATAAATTCAGGATACTGTAATCATCCCTATGATAAAGATAAAGGTGAACCCAACACCGTAGTTTGCTCTCAGAATATCAACAAACTGAACGTATTACCGTTCGCTACGTTGTATAGTAAACCTGAATCACTTTAACGTTCAATACCCTCTTTCTTATATCATCTATAGCTCAGGGTCATATATCATCCAAAGATATGGGTCATACATTATTCACAGATCCGTGTCATACATCATCACAGATCTGCGTCATACATCATTTCACAGATCCGTGTCATCTATCATCCATAGACTTGTGTCATACATTATTCATAGATCTGTGTCATACATCGTCCATATATATCCGTATCATGTATTAGCCATGGATCCACGTCATACATTATCCTAATACCCATGTCATACATTATACTCAGATCCGTGTATTATCCAAAGACCCTCTTCATTTACTAACCATAGATCTGTATCACATATCATCCATGGAGGATCACATGATCACCCAGATATGTTTTTTGTTCAGCCATACTTTTGATCAAATCGAATCATGCTCACTTTCCTGTTATCCAGAATCATATGCCTTACGAGAGATACAATGCGCCTGCATCTTTAATAAGTCTTTCACAACATGTCTTGCAGGTTTATGCATAAATCTGTAGGCTTGCAGGATTCCCTGTATATCTGACAGAACTACGCAAAAGTATTTTGCGAGGTTTCATACAGGATTGTGCAGGATTATAAAAACGTTTCTAGGATCTTCTAACACCCTGGCATCCGACAATCCATAAAGCGAAACTGTCTTCCATTAAGGACTATTACGATCGTCATATTCCTTAAATGATACAGCAAAGGTGGTACCTGCGTGTCAGATAAAAAATGACAGATGGAAATGACAGATGTCAATGATTGATAAGGATGAGAATTGCCACTCGTCTGGCTGGCAACATTAGCCCCCTGATGGTGGCACCTCCACCCAACCAAATGATAACCTGCTGCCCCACTATCCCGTCTCCATCTAAATAGATTACGTTTGTAGGATACAATTACTGTCCTCTAGTGGATAACTTCGCCACAGACCATCAAGTCCCTTGTTATCTGGCTTTTCCACGTACTGCCATCACTGTTCTCCAACAGATAATCTCGTCATGGGCCATCAGGCCTTCTGTAATTTGCCATTTCCATTTAGTGCCATTACTGTCCTCCAGCAGATAACCTCGTCACAGACCATCAGGTCTTCTAGTAACTGTCCTTCCCATGTACTGCCATGCTATGTATGAATAACGGTAATGAACGTAGGATGATTAAACTTTATATGGAGATTTGAAAGCGTAAACAACGTAGAAAGAACTAGATTCAGAAAGAGAGAGAGATTCAGAGACGAAAATTCTTTTGAGATTTTGATCTTTGGCTCTGAGAGATAATCAAAATGAGCGATAAATATTTTTCCTCTTTCTTTATGCACAAATGAATGAAACGCTTGAATCAACTTCCTTGGAGAATCTCCTCCAAGAGTTGATACGTAACTAGACTTAACCAGTATCAAGCACACCCCAGCGATGTCCATGTCACCACACAATCACAAAGCAGGGAGACGGCGACGTCCTCCAAGCTGCCCCTTCGCATGCCTCATATTTTCTACCTCTGATCTGTGTGTCAGCAGCGGCTGCTTCCCTTCACGTGAGAGATGGACAGACTTTCAGCAGAATTCCCAGTTGAAGTCGTCATCTGCCTCCGAGACCCAACAGCACTCCAGGCGGTGACCATCCATGGCACTGTCTTAATCTATTATCCCCTGTGGCAACTGAGCATTACCAACCTTCGTGCCAACACCCATACAGGATGCTGACTTTCACCAGCGTCCCTTCCAACATCCAGCAAAAGCCAATGACTTTTCCGCCACATCTGCCTAAGATTCCATGTAGACGCCCAGATAATTAATTTACTTTTTCTAAAATGGTTTTCTATTTGATTCACAAAACCGTCGCAACTCCTCCACGTGACTCTGTCAGCACTGAATACATACAGTGACCTCAAGAAATGCCCTGACCAACACTTAATGACCTGCAACTCTTTCCCATAACTGTCTGCCAACACCTTGTGACCACAACCCTATTTCCTTAACTATCTGCCAACATCAACAGCATCCCTGGCATCAGATAAATAAATCACTTCAACTCTCCCAAACCGTTCTGTCAAAGATCATCAAACATACTAATGCTCTCCCAAAAATCTCCTCCTCACTGTCATTATTCACTGTTAATGAGCCAATTATCACATCTAACTTTAAAGTGAACCACTCCTCGATACTGCTTGAACCTCGATGATTACCGATATCCTCTTGTTGCGATATGTGTCGTGCCGTTGCCCCACGAATCTTTTAGTGGTTCACGGTACCGCCTTTGGTAACCTCGCGACCTCCAACCGAAAAAGAAAGACCGCTGTAAACTCCTACCTCGCTCTGGCAAGGCGGTGCGAGAAGAGCCCACCGATAAGAACCACTTCAAAGAGTACCATTTGTCTCGGTAGCGAAGTAACAGCTGTGACAGTCATTCTCGAGGATACGACGTGGCACAAAATAAGTCTTCACACAGTCCTGTCCGAAGGTCCTGCCTGCCAAACACCCCAACACACACACACCAGCTATTACCCCCTTGTGGCGTCCACCGCCAACGTGTGGTACGCAATTTCCTTAAACGAACTTCACATAGGACGCCTCTAAAGAGCCGAGATCAAAAAGGACCATACCAGTGGGCTATGGACGTGGTACCTCGCGAGTTATAAACAACAGAAGGAGTAAAGGGACCCATAATCAGACGCTGGGTAGGAGGCTGATTGCAACTGGAGGTGTGATCTTAGCCTGAGACTTACATGGAATTTCAGATTGGTCTCGAGTCGTCATTTGTAAGTTAAATGCCCCGTACTTAGCCAGGGATGAGATGTAGGTTTCGTGGAAGAAGGACCTGTTTAGGGTGTGTGTGTCTCTCTCTCTCTCAGGGCACTGAGGGGGACGGAAGCGCTAGCCTGCAGTGTAAGTTCCAAGGAGTCACCAGGATTGTAAGTGCGATATGCCCCCGTGTGTTTCTTAGGTCAATATACTTGTAAGCGAGATTGCTGTTTGTGTGTTATGGGGAGGGAGTTGCCCCGTCTCTTAACCCTGTATTATTGTACCATGTCTTTATTATTTGTATGCATACACAAACACACATCGTAGTCTAAGCCTGTGTGTGTGTGTGTGTGTGTGTGTGTGTGTGTTTGGGGTGAGTGGGTGTGCATGTTTTATAGGTTTAAATATATTGTTTCTGTTAACATATTTGGGTTCAATTGATCAGGTGTGTCTTTCATACGCCCATGATCGCTTGTGTTCGTATGTGTGTTTCTGCGTGTTGTATGTCTGCATAACTGTATTTCACGTGATGGGACAACAAATTTTTCAACATGAAATGCTCATGAGAAAATTTTAGTATATGTTTACCCACAATCACTTTACTTACTTTCCAGATCTAAAAACCCCTTCTCTGGGTGCTCTAGCAACACTCAGGAAGCTGGCCACGTCCACCAGGAGGCGAGTCCGGTCAAAATGGGTGGTTATATATAAACAGGCGTAAATCTACGGTAAGGTATTGTAAAGTGAAGATCAAGAGTAAAGTAACATCCACCTTAAGTAGGTTGACACAAGTAGCATTAATTCCTCGAGGCATCGAACTCGCTTCCTGGAGGCATCGAACTCGCTTCCTGGAGGCATCGAACTCGCTTTCTGGCGGCATCGAACCCACTTCCTGGAGACATCGAACTCCCTTCCTGGAAGCATCGAAGTCGTCGAGCTCGTGGAATGATTCCGGCTGCTCTTGTGGGGATCTAAGTCCAATCGACAGTTTCTGAAATGATGAATCTGGACATTCATTCTCTCTTATCTCCTTCTCGCAAAGCGTTTGCCCTGCCCTATGGCAAAATCCTGTCTTCCGGACTCGTAGATATAACTTCTCTCTCTCTCTCTTTCTGGAGTTGCTTGCGCATGTCTAACAGAGGGTTTAGCGACGGTGCTGCAGCGAGCTAGCACTACAGTACAGTGGCTCTTAAGTTCCCCTCCCTGCCTCATGCAGTTGTCCTTTCTTTACGCCTCATATTCAAGCGAGATGTTGACACTCAGCGATACAGAGGAATACAGACAGCAACGGACAGATCAATGGCCCTTCCGTTGAAGATCACTAAGATGGAGGAGACCAGAGAGACAGAGCTTAGAGTGGCAACAGCAGAGAATATGACTGATGACTTAAGGAGAAATACCCTTCCGCCTTATACGTATGTAACTACAGAGGCTCAAGTTAACTTCAGTCCTTGACTTGAAGCATAAATCATTCGTCAAGTCTGTTCTTAAGCGTGTCTTTATTGCTGCTTTCAGCTGCTCCTGTCCGCGAATCATTCAATATGTTAACGAATTCCTGTCGCACGAGAAGTACTTTTGTGCCATGAGGTAAAACAGTTTGCCCACGAGTTTGTATCCAGTATTGCAAGTGTAGTCACACTGATCCAGCCTTGAAAATAATCGCTTAAAGGTTATTAGAAGCCTTTGATGATCAAGAATACCTGTATCAGCTCACCTCTTAACCTTCTATTTTCTAAGCTATATGAGTGCACGTCAATTAGGTGGCTCTCATAGGAATGCTTCTCAGTTCAGGAATCATCTTTGGTGTCTCTACGCTTTTCTCTGTCTGTCCTGTCCCTATTCTGTATATATTTCCTTATTTTCAAGTAGGGTGACCAAAGCTGAACACAACATTCGAGGCGTGCACGCGAGAGTTTGGCTCTAGAGAGCGGTGGTTTGTGGCTTGAACTCTGAGTGCTGATCACATGAATCCGAAAATAGTGGTCACCTTCGTCTGAGTGCTTCCACGCACTGCTAACTTGGCATTTGGTCATCGGATGATTACCGCACTTAATTTCCTCTTTTTCTTTATCATTTTACGTTATGTAGCTCAGCAGAATTTAGACTGCGGACTCACTTTCTTCTTTTTTCTTCTGCCGACGCGCAAAACCTTGCAACTTCTCGATACTAAGATTCATTTGATGCTTGTGAACCCAGTCTATCAGTCTCGTGTCTGCCTCAACCTGCATTTGTAGAAGGAATCATTTCAAGTGTATCTCTATTTCCCTAGCTCAGCTTCGCTTGCGAGCTTTTGAATCTTGGAGCATTATTACCCGTGATTCAGTGCCACTGGCCCATACGTCATATCGGAGAGAGAACTGGACCCATGACTGATCTCTGCGCCACACTGCTAATTAGGTCTAAATCATTCTCAGGCCTGGTCGATAATCACTTTGTTTACTCCCACTCCTCACCTACAACCTTTGCTTCATTAAATTTCGCTTGCAATCTCTGACTGAGGGACTTTATCGAATGCTCTCTGAAAAAATTCTCAAGTCAGTGATATCAAAGAGCGTTGCTCTCATCGTGTGTTGAATGTATCATCATCAGAGAAATCCAGGAGTTGCATCAGATGCGAACGACTGCGTCGAAAACCGCGAAGCGAGTTGTTGATTAAGTCGTGATCCTTCAGATGATTTACAACCTCGTCTCGACTGATGGTTGCCGTTAAGTGCGCCCGCTACGGACGGAGATTTGATTGGGAGATAATTTCTGGAGAGGGACTTGTCATGTGGAACTTACCCTATAGCAAGTGACTAAGTGAAGGAAGTAGTTCCCTAGGGGTCCAGTCATCTCGTTTCTAACCGCTTTTGTTCACCGTATGTAATCTGTTAGGACCAGTTGTTTAATGTACCTTCGATAGTTTAATGCGGGCATTATAACCATCTTGATCGTTTATAACAATTTCCTGCAAAAAGTTATCCTCCACAAGCAGCGGGACTAGATTTGGAACACACGAAAAATACGGATTGGAAAGCAAAAAGATATCCGAAGGGTTTTCAATGGATTCATTCTCCTGGATTCATTTCGATGGACTCATTCTCCAAGTCCTGTATCAAATTTGCTGTCTCAAAGAGTACTCTCCCAGAGCATTCTAATGCTTATACTTTATTCCAATATGCAGAATGAAGCAATAAATGAAACTTCCATCAATCTGAAAATCAAATCAACGCCATAATCATAGACATGAAACCTTCATTTTCTTTCTCTACAAGAGCTTCGATTTTTCGCTATATTCAATTGTTTTTTTTTTTTCGTTCTGCTTCATCTAGATAGCAGTACTCCATTCAGAGAACCGGCCAACGACGTTAAACCTACAAGCGATTCAGCGTAGAACGATATGACGAAGTAATCGTCTTAATAGCTAGCGGAAGTGTGTGATCACCGACCGATCTTTGTTCTTAATGAACACAATTTCACAGATAAGAATCTCCAAATATCCTGTGGGAATTAGCGATGTTGCCGTGGCGTAGAACAGCATTATCTTCCTCTCTCTCTCTCTTCTCCCCGCTCGGATTAATTAGTGATTATCATGTTTTTGTCTTTATCTACCGTGGAAATAGATATGTTGATAATTCATCCATTGCCAGCTGCTAGGTTTAACAGATACCAGAGACGTAAAGGGGTCGAGAGTTACGTTGAGATTCCTATCTAGGAACCTGTTGAAGTTACTGTAGATTACTATCTACAACCCTCGTTTAAATCACTCGAGTCTTTTCATTTTAATTCGCCAAGGAAAGGCCATTACAGAAAGTGGATATGACTATGAATATATGGTACGTATAAATAATCGTCTGATAGACAATTAGGGAGGAGGAGACACACACACACACACACACACACACACACACACGGAGGCAGGCTTTCCAATAATGCCATACTTGGCAACGCCGCAGACCTGCACTTCAAAGCCCGGCCACAGCCCGGCCACAAAGTCGATTTCACGCCTTAATGTGAAGCCTTCCCTCCCTCCCTCCCTCACTCCTTCCCTTCCTCCCTCACTCCCTCCCTCCAGACCTGGGACGGTACCCCCGACCCTCTCTGGGCTACCGGGGAGGGCTCAGGACTACTACTACCGGGAGTAAGTAAGGCCTGGGGGGGTGGAGGCTACCGAGGAGAGGGAGTGTAGGGTGCTGATGAGGATGGATACTTTCATAAAGGTGAACGAAAGGACGATAAGGAGGTCGGGTCGGATGAAGACCTGTCGAAGGAGGTTTGTGTTGTGATAGCTACTGGAGAGAGAGAGAGAGAGAGAGAGAGAGAGAGAGAGAGAGAGAGAGAGAGAGAGAGCAACTGGGGCTACAGGGATCACAGGACATGGCTTGGGCTATCGGGTTACCGATGAGATCGGCTGATGGATCCTTAGGAAATCCAAACGCTCCAGCATAGAGGGAAGAAGGGCCATTGCAGAAGGCTCAAATTATAATGGTATTTTCCACAGTCTCTTCATTCTTTCTTTCTCTTCATGTCTGCGCCTGTTTGGCGTTTATTTACAGTCTCCTGTTCCCTTTTCGTCCTCCTGTCTACACCAACAGCAGAGCGTCGGGAGAGAAAAAGAAAATATCTGGAGCTGTCTAGAAGGGCTGGCTGTGGGCTTCCGAAAAAATGACAGAAGATTACTGAGGAAAAGAGAAGGGAAGAAGTAATCAAGGATGGTCTAGATATGTCAAGGAGGTGGGACAAGGTCAGATAATGGGCCGTCAGTCACTCCTGGTTCATCATCCCATCGGACGAGTGTTTCTGCGTTTACCCTTACGGCTTCGTGATGATTCAAGACCTGTTTGATTTACCTTAAAACCTAATGACAGATTCTCTCCCTGATTATCAAACGAGCAGAGGAAGTGCGTCGAGATCAGCTTTCTCTCCATCTGAGGCTCGAGAAGTGTACAGTGAACCATCTTAAACGTCTGTTAAAGCTTTACTGTGGGGAAGAAGACCGTAGCAAAATTTTCTGCCGCTTAAACTTACAAACCTTTAGAATGAGTGATAGTTTCTCAACAGTTTGGCTCAGCGAGGAAACTCACGATTTGGGCGAACGGCTCGCCTAACCTCTCGGAACCTGCGCCTGACACTAGTCTACAATGTCCCTTGACGGGGTACCTGAAATTCTCAATTTTTTTTTTCTTTGCGGGGGTGGGCTAGACTGTAGCGATCACCTTCAGAAAATACATAGTGTTACGAAAGGCGATTCGCTCAGTTTCAGCTTTCAGTACTTAATTCCTCGATAGAGGTATCGGGATCCTAGTTCTGTCACTAGTTACCCCTGTGGGGCGAGTCGTTTTTGAGTTGCGTGTTGTCCAGTGTCATCACTCGTCGCTTGGAGAAGACTTGCATGTTTGCAGACGTAAATGCGAACGTCCTGAGTGCGGGCGAGGCAGAGAAAAAAAGAAAAAGAAAAGACAGCCCGCTTGGGCCGACTGGAGTATGACTTGAGAGCCGCCCTAAAGAGCTGGCTCACTAACGCGCCCGTTACCATCCTTCCTGATGGTCAGGTTGGTAGTACCTCCCTCCTACCCGGTCGTCCGTTGCCTGTCACCTAGACAGAGAGAGAGAGAGAGAGAGAGAGAGAGAGAGAGAGAGAGACCCGCTAATCTCTCCTTATCACCACCGTGCGTTACTCTCCTTCTGTCCGTGCTGATAACGAGACTAATTACATCGCGAGGGCCAAGATACGGGCGCTATCGGAGGCACTGGGGGGTGGGGGGTGGGGCAGGGAAAACAAAGCAGTGCGTGTGTTTAAGGTGAAATCGTGCATGATGGAGCGAGCGAGTCTTTTTTTTTTTTTGCCCGATCCCGCATGATGTGGTTATGACTGTGTGCAACTCGTGACCTCATCACAAAGGTTATGAAAAGTGGTGGTATCTCTTTTTTCATCGGTAAGTTTTGTTATTACTGAAGCCTATACTTGTCGACTCATAAAGCACTTGAACTATTAAACCGTACAGAGAAAATTATATA
>JAYMFT010156511.1:0-12514 GCA_038088735.1 Panulirus argus | reverse complement strand
ACGTGGGAAGTATTCTTTCTCCCCTATCCCCAGGGATAATATTATATATATATATATATATATATATATATATATATATATATATATATATATATATATATGAGAGAGAGAGAGGTGAAGGGGGCAGGCCGCCTCGTTATGAGGTAGCACTGGCGACCGCCCAGCACATGAATGTCCAGCATTACCCATAGTCCTCTGCCAAACTCTTCGTGTCCACAAGAGAGGAACACTAGTTTGCTGGGACATGGCCATACGTGGACGTGGGGAAACACTGAAAATACCACGCCCTGTGTACGGGAATTGGGTTCGTAATTACATCGGATGCTTTGGTCGTTTTTGAGAACTGAAACAAACGCCTTGTTCACACGGCCTGTGTACACGCCTTACACCAGTTTGCTCTTCCCACTCCGTGCACGACACCGCCCTCTCAACCACCACTACGGACGAGACCACGGTGGGGTATATGTGTAACAGAAAAAAGAATTGATGAAGCAGCATTTGCCTTATGCTGACGATGCTGTGTTGTTAGTTAAAGCAGAGGAAGGTTTGTCCCCCCTCCCCCCAATTTTTTTCTCTTTTTTTGTGTGTGTACTCTGCTACGAGCGATGGAAGCCAGTAGCCTACGACAGGTCACTGTGCTCCTCGCCCAGCACCATGACATGTTGCGTGGTGGCCTACTTGCTTAGCCTTATGAGCAAGACTGTACAACCTTTAAGGACGACGGTACAACCCTTCAGCAAGACGGTACAACCATTAAGGACGGCTCTATAGCCATTAAGCTTGACGGTACAACCATTGAGGACGACGGTACAACCGTTAAACCCAACGATACAAGCATTAAGAAAGACAATACAGCTTCAAAGTTGGACGGTACGACGTAACTAACTCCTGAAGCTCAGGTCAGAGGTTAGACCATCATGCCAAGGAGTCACACCGCCGCCCCCGGGAGTCGTACCTTCGTCCCTAAGGGTCCCACCGTCGTCCATATAAAGGGTCGTAACAACCTGGGTCGTACCATCGTGCTCTAGAGGTGAAGTTGATGTTGTCTACTGATTCTAAGAGTAACAGGCTTTCCGAACAGCGAAAGTAGTCTCTCTGTCTAGGGTGATTGTACGTAGATAACTGAAATTCACCTACAAAGTGTTAATTGATAAATGAGGCATCAAATTTAATTGGTGTAATTGGAATCGACAGAGCGGATTAATGGTTAATAAGAAAATTGGAGTCCAGGTCTCACGAAATTAAACCCAGTGCGTCACCAATTACCACATCATCACCAGCGACACAACGCCAATACCAACGCATTCATCATCATTACTACCACCACCACCACCACCACAGCATCAGCAGCAAAACATAAACGCCACCTCTACATTATCACAGCACCACCACCACCACCAATAATTCATCACTAAAATTCTACTAATAACACCACAACCACAAAACCACATTACCATTACCACAAAACCACCACCACCACCACCACCATCACTACTACTACTGCTAACACCACAGAATCACCAATACCACCACCATTTCATTTTCCTCCTCCTCCTCCTTTTCATGTTTCCTCTTCCACTTCAGTACTTCATCCTTTTATTTTCATTTTCTGCTTCCTCTTCCTCCTGTCTTCATGCATCTGAGTGCAACAAAATATTTGAGGAGAGCTGTTCCTTTTGAACTGGAAGTGAGAGACTGGACTGTGTATATATATATATATATATATATATATATATATATATATATATATATATCTGCATTTTACTAACGTTCATGATTCCTTTGGATGTGAAAACGTATTTGTTTTTGTTGGCAAAATAGAAACAGATACTGAATTTTCAGAATATCTGTTTTATCATTTGAATTTATTCTGAACGTATGGTAGCAACGATTTAATTGTTAACATACAGTTTTGAATTTGAAAGGAGCGTGTGTATATTTTTGTGACGTATTTTGATTGCTTGGTGTTCTGAAATGCTAAATAAGTTATGAAAGGACATTTTTTTCACTTTTTTACACATATATTTAGCGGTATGGCATAGACAGAACAGGCCCCGTCATGGCCATCTTTTAATAAGAACAACACATACTAGAAAAAGAATGAAAAAAAAAGAAATAATCAGAGCTTTTCCCAACTTTTCTTAAAGGTAAAAACGATATTGGTGAAGTTACAGACAAAAAAAAAAAAAAAGAGAATTCCACAACTTAACTGTTCAGAGAAAGGAGGAAGAATCATTACGACCAGTTTGCGTGGGGTCGGTGTCCGCACACAGACTATGGGAAGCAGCAGCCAGATGTCTGCCTTGGTGGCAGTGAAACTCACAGACAGCCCATAGGAAGAGTAGCCAAAATCGTCCCTGTAGAACGGCAAGAGGACAGCAACATTACTGCAGATATAGAAAGGATGGGTAAAAGGGGGAGGGGGGTAAGGCAAGGTCACAGGCCCAGCTTTGGGGGTAGAACACTTCGGGAATCATCGTAAGGAATACTTAGAGTAAGAGAACGTCCCTCGTAAACTATCGTAAGGTATAAGTAAAGTAAGGTAAAGGATTTTTTTGTGTGTCTGTGTATTTACGTATGTATGTGTTTGTATGATTATGTGCTTGTTGGAGAGTTTGTGTATGTGAGTGTGTGTGTGTATGTTATGCAATATGTATGTAAGTAGGTATATATGTTTGTAAGTGTGTATGTATGTATGCACGTGCGTATGATCACGTGTATGTATGGTCTGACTAAATGACTCGCTTCCCGGGATTAATCTTTTAATTATCTGTACTTTTTTTTTTTATTTTTTTGAAGGGAGATTAATTGATTCCCACTTTGATGATGATCAGCGTACCCGTAATTACTCTCTGAATTAATGAAGGGAAAATGAACATATATTTCTGCATTTGCTACAATAAAATTTTTTGTTGTGATTTCAAGTATTTGGTGAGTCACTGTGCAGTTATTTTGTTTTAAGAATTATAAAAATCTAGGGTAGAGTTTAAGTAAGATAATTCGCAGAGTAAATGCGTGCAAAGTAGGCCATTTTTTTGTTTCTTCCTGACGCTACGTGCGCTGAGGCGAGAGAGGTTGTTAGATATAAGAAAAATATCTTGAAAGAAGAGATTAGGATTTTTTCTTATACTTAATTGCTTCATATATCAAATCAAATGAGTTTTTCTCTATTGTATATATGAGACTTGCAAGAATTTCTGTGATCTGTTTTTGTAATCAGAGTAATTTTCGTATTCATAGTCAATACTAAAGTTATCCAAAATATTGATGAGTGTTACCGCCCTGTTATACTAGAAATCCCTGAGCTGTGCAACTTATCATCGGGAGTGAAAAATTCTGGGTCTCTGTAAATGATTTGTGAAGTAATTCTGTAAATATTTTCATGTGCCATTCATTGTCAGCTCAACTTTAAGTTTGATTTTTATGCCTCATGTAATTGTCAGTATTTGTAATGTAATTCTAATTATTTCTTAGTGTCACAGTCGATCAAGTAGTTTAACCCTTTGAGCACGACGGTACGACACTCGAGTACGAGAGCGCCACCTCTCGATATGATGTCTTGACCTCTGACCTGACCTTTAAATGGCAGGTCAAAGTTGAGGCCAAGGGACAGGCCAGAGACCAGGCCATTATGCCTACCAACTGCACCGTCGTGCTCAAGTATCGTACCGTCGTGCTGAAGTACTGTACCGCTGTGCACCCATCGCACCCTCGTAGTCTTGTTTCGTACTTTCCATTTTTACGGGTCGTACCATCGTGCTTGTGTTGTACCGTATCGACGTGCTCATCGATCGTACAGTCGTGCTTGTGCCGTACCGTCGTACTGAAGGGTTCCTGCACCCCCTTGAGCTGTGTAAATTCTCTCTCGCTTGAAGGTTCGCCGATATGAGAACCTTGTTGGGAGAATTTCTTTCTCTCTCTCTCTCTTTCTGGACGTCGACTTGCCTCCCACAGTTCGCGAAGTTGGACCAATTAAAACTTGACCCGCCGTCGTTAAAGATAAAACACTGGCCAGGTTTTCGGGCTCATCTGAGAATAGTAATGAAGGAGAGGTGACGAGCGGTGCTGTAACTACTGTTAGTAACACCGCTGTCCATGGTGCCGTTACTAGTGTTAGTATTTTTACTTCAGTTCTGGTACTGTTACTACTGTTAGTTGTGGTGTTACCTCTGTTAGTGGTGCTGTTATAAATGTTAGTGGTGCTGTTATAAATGTAAGTGGTGCTGTTCCTGTTCATAATGGTGCTGGTAATGGTGCTGCTGTTCTTGATGTTAAGTCATTGCTACTACTCGTGCTGTTCATATTCTCTACATAGCTGGTGTAACCGTTGCTTTTAACAGTTTCTTCTTCGCCAACTGCTAAGTTGCGAATGCCAACCGTAACCTCTTAACCCATTTCCCAAAGTTCCATAAGTCGGTATTCACGACAATTGTGTGATCCTTAATAGAAGGAAGGAGAGGGAGGAGGAGAAGGAGGAGGAGGAGGCGGCTTCTCATATGATCCTTAACAGTAGGCAGGAGGAGGAGGAGAAGGAGGAGGATCCTCAAATGATCCTTAGCAATAGGGAGGAGGAGGAAGACGATGCGGCTCTAGCGGCTCCTCCTTACTCCTCCTGCTGGTGTTATAGACCTTAACGTCCTTCCTTCTCCTACGCTCCTGTCGTAAGATTTATCCTTCACGGTTGGTATACCACCCGTGGAGGAAGTCTTCAGCAGGACTCTTTCCTCCCTTCAGTATAATCCAAAGGACTTGTATTCTCTCATGCTGTCTTTCTCTTTCTCTTTTTTTCTCGTGTGCATGACGGTAGATTGAGTTAGCTTAAGCAATATACACAAGGAGACTTCATGCATTGCGAGTACAAGTTTGTAGGATTTATTTATAACGAAGTTTTTGGATGTTAGTTGGCGTGGGCTGGCTTGGGGTGTGGTGCATTAATCCTTCGCCCCCTCCTCAGCACTCCCAGCACGCAATCCTTGTCTCCACAAGGTAGGATATGTGGATTTTCTGTTGTGCGCGTTTCGGTGCAGCTGTGTGTGTGTGTGTGTGTGTGGGTGTGTGTGTGTGGGTGTGTGTTTATTGTTCACAGGTAAGGACGGGAGGCGAAGTAGTGGGCAGACTGGTCCTGATTGAATGGGAGAGAAAGGGAGGAGAGAGAGAGGGAGAGAGAGTAGGAAGGAGACAAAGGAAGACGTAACTTAGCGGGTGGACAATGTCGGCTCACAGCTGTCAAGACTGAGGCTCATATCCAGGGCGTGAGCCAAGCTCGACTCACCGAACACTGAAAAAAAAAAAAAAATCTTTATCTCTTGCAGACTATTGTGGGCTTACAGGGGACGAGCACACGCACGCACAAAAGACTTGAGAGGGAAAAAAGGAAAAAAAGAAATGGGGTTATGACGTAGGGGGAAGGTTTGTTATGGAGTATTCTTACTTTTTACGAGAAAAATGTCCTTAAGATATATGTTTGCCTTGTGGTTGTCGACGAGTGTTGAACTTGAATGCTGTAGTTTATGTAATTTTGTAATAACTCAAGGAGAGAGAGAGAGAGAGAGAGAGAGAGAAAAAAGTTTGAGATAGAGTCGTGTAACTTGTATTTAAGGAAGTGTGGGAGAGACAATGGGGCTTAAGGCAGGCAGGGGTCCGTGCTGTAGTGTGGGAGGGCGACAGGCACGTACGCTGCCTGGTTTAAGGCCCCTTATTTTCTGGCCAACCCGGAAGGGAAACACTTTTGGGAGAGCATTTACAAGGGGACCCCACTCTGTTTATTGCGTTTTTATTTTATTTTTTTTTTTTTACAGATTTTGTAAGTATGTATATATATATATATATATATATATATATATATATATATATATATATATATATATATACCCACACACTTACATGTCTTTTATTTCTAAACGTGGTAGCTGACTTAAAAGGAAATATTGAATTCTGATGTTCACATGCGCATCTTTCTGCGGAACTACCCAGCTTGCGACTGTTCACCACGACGCAACAGAAAGGTTATGTGGTTTGCACCAGGACTGAAAGCTAGAGGCTAGCGTTAAGGTATCGTAAACTAACTGAATGAACTGTGCTTTTAGGGGCTAACTTAACCTGCCGTAGCCTAACCTGCTTTAGTCTACCCTAACCCAAGCTAAGCTGACCTAACTTAACTTACTCTAATATTAATCTTAGCCAAATTCACCTAACTTAGTGTATCTTACACATACCTAACCCTAATCTATCGTGCCTCCTCCTAACTTTACCATAGTCCAAATTAGTTTAAGTTAATGTAACTCACTCAATCTAACAAAACTCAACTCAACCCAACTCAAATCCATACCCCACCAACCTACCATAACCTAACCTAACTTAAGCTAACCAAAGTTGTCTGGGATCACAGGGGCTAAGTCTGACACCTTCTGCTAGCATTATGTTGCCCGCCGTTATTACGTTCTGGTGGTCGTATCCAGCAAGATTGTAGAACAAAACCTTTTGAAGTGAAAGTACCTTACATTGTCTACCTCACTGTGAGTCTGCCTCACTGTCACTCAACCTTAATATGAGTCTGTGCCTTATTGTGAGTGCACCTACTTTTTAGTTTTCTTATTTTGAGTTTACCTTACTGTGAGTGTGCCAGACTAAGGTATGGTGGTTTGGCCTTTGACCTGACCCTTGAGGACCAGGTCCAGGGTCAGGCCATTATGGCCCAAGGGACGACCCGTCACTCTCAAGGAAACTAGGCCAGTCCAGGCGAGGTATAATACTGGTAGTTAAGATGATGGCCTCATGGACGGCGCAAGGCTCAAGATTAAGTTTAATGATGGTATCTTTGCAGTCTCTGAGCGTGGAAATTTGGAGGTGATTACATGGTATTCTTCGGTTTGAATGCCCCTCCTTCCTCACCACCGCCACCACCACCTCCACGTCACATTACCACCACATTCAGCACCACCACCTCCCCTGCCTTCCACTGCACATCCACCGCAACCACCGCCTCTCAATAAATGAACACAAGCATAACCTGTAATATTTCGCACTGCATCACCATAACATGACCTTCATCACCTCCCACGGCGCCACCACCACTACCACTCACTGCAGCAGCACCACCACGTCCCCTCCAATATACTACCAGAGATAGCTCCAGTAAGAGCCTTTTATGGGCATTATCTGCATGACTTTGGTAGTGGCACTGGTCAGCTCTGCATGTGGGTTACCCTCATTCAGGCCCTTAATGGTCAATATCCACATACGTCCGTCCCAGTGACCTAATTCCTCCAATGCCTCGCAAGACTGATTACTGAACCCCACGAGAACAGCAGTACGATCCTTGAAGCGTAGCGGTACGTCCCATGGGTATGGTAGTCAGTGGTCATACCATCGTTTTCAAGGTTTGTGCCATTGTTTCCCCGTTGGTTGATGGGTATATCCACCTTTAACCGAGTGCTTTCACAATTCCTCGTTTGACGAGCCAGTTAAGTAGTTGGCTGGCCCGGAGAATGACCGCTCAGTTCTTTGACTCCGTATTTATTTTGTGAGATATTTCATGATTTCTTCTTTGGTAGAAAAAAAAGTCGTTGACCATTTGTTGATTTACTGGATGACCTCGGTACTAGGTGACCTCGGTTGCTTCTTCATCTCTTTGTTAGTTCGTTAAACGTAGTTGTAGACCTTGTGGTTGCTTATATGTTTCGTTGGATAGTTCATTAAACGTGATCGATGAACATATTTTGACTGATTACCCTCTCGGTTGCCCATATTATTCTTAGGGAACTTGTTGAACATTACGTTGAATCATAAGGTGATTACACATGTCACCGTTTACGTAATCAAGACATGTCGTTGAAAAGCTGATTCATTAAGCGTTTCATTACCCCATTGGTTGGTCGAAGATTTAACGTAGCACTTTACAAGTACGTTGGACTCGTTCGTCCACAACACATTTCGCTGAGCGAGTGTTGCCTTGCCAGAGAGGGTGGTAGTTCATGGAGAAACCAGAGAAGATGAGATGGTCTGCGACGAGGTTATTCCCTAGAGGCAGGACGTGGGAGCACTTAGGAAAGACATATAACAGCAGACCTGATGGGCTATGAAAGGGGGCCATCTGCTGAAGGGTAATAATGATTGTGAGAGGGAAGGAAAAAATGTAATCACAAACGCCCCCCTCCCCTCCCCACTAACCTCCCTGTGCTTCACCAGAGTAGCCACGTGTGGTGGTGGTTAGGGGGGAGTTACACAAGTTCTCCTGGCCTTTCCCTTTTTTAACAGGTACATCCAGCAGCCTCTCATTCCTTCTCGTTTAGCATCGCCAGTTTATTCAGGTCTTTCAATACCTCGTCGGTAAGATTACCCTCAATGGCAGCGAGTTCCTGGAAGGAGATGAATGTATTCACCGGCTTAATCTAACTTTTCAGTGTGTCATCATTAGCCCCTAACACACAAGTGGCTGCCACTTCTCAGTGAAAGGTTCAAGATAAATATTTTACCATGGATGAAGCACATTTGTCGCTCTACTCATAGCGCATTTAGTCGGTTGGTTTTATATGTATGTAGAACCCTGATATTTGGTCTTGAACACAAATTACATATTTATATTTCCCATCAGTTTTATGGTTTTGAAGGCTTGGGGATGAAAATGAATTTTGTAAAATCACTCCGCACGTAGCGAAGGTTCACTCGCAATATTTCATAAACAAAATCCAGTAGTCCAGAGAACATTCTTTTAAAAACGTAACAATGTCACGTAATTTACATGTATTGACAAACGGTTTAAAGTCGTTTTTATGGCTTTGAGAGCAGAAAAAATTAGCTGATCTAACTTTCATTGTACAATACTTTATTTCGTAGACATACATCGTAGAATCCCTAATTCAAGTAAAATGTCATCGCGATTTATATACAGAATAGGAGAAAAACACGAGAGAGTATTTGCATGAGTGACTGTCTGGCTCAAGATTGTTACGGGCACAAGATTTCCACTAACTGAAAGCCCAAGAATTACCCCTTACTTCTAGCCATTCCCTAACTTCAGCACACCATAGTTATGCATCCATTCCAAAACACACCAAACGTACTGAAACTGCTCCTTTATTTTCTGGGTCTACTTTACTTTCTCTTATACATCCGACACTTGCATAGCTCATGAGTAAACAACCTCATACTTAATGCATCATACTTACATGCCTCATACTTACACAATCCACACTCGCCTATTACGTACACGTCTTACACTTGCATGATTCATGTTTACATACCCAATACAAGCTTCATACTGACATACCCAATTCTTATATGTCCCTCACTTGTATGCCTTACACTTGCATGCCCGTCACGTACATGCATCTCACTTGCATATCACATCCTTACATGTCATACACTTACATATCCCACACAAGACTAGCCACACGTGTACAGCCGACACAAACAAAGCCCACACGCACTTCAGTATCACCCATGCTTGCACAGCCCATAATAACAAAGTCCACACGTCCCAGACTTGCAGAACCTACACTTAGTAAGCATCGAGCAAGCCACTGTAGCAGCTGTCACGTGACCTTACCTTCTATCACTGAAAACATACTCGTAATCTCCATAAATATGTTGTCAGCAGTCATTTACTTCGGCTTTGTTTATTAAGGGAAATAATTTCATGTGTACGATTACAAATTTTAACCATATCCCTACCCTCCTACTGATTCTCTCTCTCTCTCTCTCTCTCTCTCTCTCTCTCTCTCTCTCTCTCTCTCTCTTTCTTTCTGGTACGTGGGCTCACGTCTGGAATCACTATGTACGGTAGCACTGCCCTTCCGCGTTTGTGCCGTTAAAAATGTATACCAAGCCCATTGTTTGGAAGATTCCCCGAGTGCCTTAAGATGGCCGCTGTTTACTTGCTAGGATAACCAGCTTTTCAAGATGGCGTTTCATAATTGTTATATTTGTATACCAGGATTCCAAGGCTTCAAGATGGTAGACTTTACCCCCTCTAGTGACGTGGAGTGCCTCAAGATGGAGATGGTTGCTGTTTACAATCTAGTGCCTCAAGATGGCGTTGCTCACATTCTCACGACAACATGGTTTACAAGATGGTGCTTCAAGATAGTGTTATTTACATTCCTTGAATCCAGTTAGCGCTTCAAGATGGCGCTACTTATGACATTATCTAATGCTTTAAGATAGCCCTACAAACATTTCATGACACCAGCTAGTGCTTCAGGATGGCGTTACTTACATTCCACATCAGGGCTGTTAAAATACAAATTTTTTTTTTATTGCTTCAAAATGGCGCTGTTTACATTCCTGGATAGAAAATGCTCCAGTGTGATGCTGTTTACATTCCATGACGCGAGTATAGGTGTCTCCGTCCCTGCAATACCTTCATATTGAGCGACTTAAACGTGTCACCATCACAGTTTTTCTCATCCATCTTTGCTCCCTGAACTTCTGTCTTTCCTCTTCATCACTACCTCCTCCTCCATTGTATCTTCACCACCAACAACACCACATCCTCCAGTATCTCTTCAACACCTCCCCTCCAATATCTCTTTATCTCCTCCTCCTCCTCCACCACCAATATCTCTTCACTACTCACCCTCCTTTACTCCACCGCCACCACTATCTCCTCCTCCAGTATCTCTTCACCCGGCTTCTGACTCTATTGAGCACCGAGTCCTCACCTGCCTCCATATTCCCTATTGCCTCTCTTTCTTTTCTTTCTCCTCTCCTCCTCCTATTTCAACCCATATCCTACTCTCTTCTCCCTCCTTCCCTCTTTCCTTCGTCTTTCAACTCTCCCGTCCACTTATCTGAACCTGCGAACGACATAATATATAAATTATTCCCCCCATGTCTTTCGCTATACGAATTAATCTCAAGAATTATGGAGATGGGCTACCGGGGCGTGCATTTCCAGTCTCCGTGAAAGGCACTCTTCCTTCAGGGCTTGCTGGAAAGCGATAAAGCTTCTGCAGTGTGTTAGAATGTATTTAGAAAGTGCTGAAAGGTGTAGAGAATTTACTGGTGTAGAAAGTTTACTGGAACGTGCCTGGAAGACGATAGAATCGTCCATGTTGTTAGAGGGTATTTAGAAAGCGGTGAAGGAGTGTAGGGTTTTTACTGGAACGTGCTCGGAAGGTGTCTGGAGGCTCCTGGAAAGTATTTCAAGGTTATTACCATTCTGTGTGTCGGCTGGGCCGAGGCAGAAGGTATCTAGGGATCTCTAGGCTAGCTGGAATCTTCTAGGGGTCTCAAGGTTATCCGAGTTTGCCTGGAAATACATTGAAGGTGTTGAGGATATGTGAGGTGGTGCCTTGGATGTGTTGAAGAGTGTTGAAAATTTTTGTTAGAATTACTGTATTAGAAATTAACGGCAAGGTGCTTGAAATTCCTTGAAAGAGGTTTGAAAGTTGTCTAAAACACACACACACACACACACACACACACACACACACACATAGTGATTTAAGTTTGTTGATTTGTGTTCATATCAGGGCCTGAATGGATTCGAATCCTGGACGGGGCAGTCCGTTCACAGGTAATGCAGTTGTTCCTTCTTCCATCAGGCTGATCGATAAATGGATACCTGGCTTGGCTGGGATACGTGTTTGTGTGTATAGACACAGAGGAGTAAAGACATTATATATATATATATATATATATATATATATATATATTAATATAGTTAAGAGACAGGGCAACACGAGTGTGAAACTCAGTCTCCGTAACACAAATACTTATCATACACACAGCTTTTGGACTCGCTTGTATGTATTTTCGTTCCACTGTTTCTGCCCCTTTGGTCTACAGCAACCCCACTTTTGTTTCACTTAGTCTACAGTTCTGTTTTTATCACCAAACCCACTTACGTTCCTGTGGCTAGGAGGCTTCTCACAAGTTCCAGTGAATCGCTGGGATTTGTTAAAAATACTAGATGGGAGGCAAGTTGAGCAGTTTCTTTGTGTGTGGCTGTCCTTATGGGCAAAGTTTGGGCTGGTACTCAACTCGTGTGGAGGGTTAGAAAGTAAATTGAAGATCCCTTCTTGAATCCACTGAATGGGACAACTTTAAACTCTTTGAGTACTGAGAATTTAGCCCTTGAGTAGTAAGTCTAGATCCTCAGACTGCGAAGACTTAAGCCCTTGATTGCTGAGACATTTACCCTTGAATTCACCCCTTGCGTTCGAGCGCTCGAATTCAAAGGTACTGACTTGGGATTTGACAGCGATACCTTGAATGAGGTAACTCCTACGGTGACTTGGCCTCCGAGGAACAGCTTAGGACTCTTTGATAAGGAGGCATGATTACCCCCTCGATTACTTAAGAGTACCACCGTTGTGTCGGGGTTAGCGTTGCTGACCATGACGCATTTCACGGTCCGACTGGGGTCAAACGCAATGGTTCAAATCCTGTTGGCGGCAGTCTGTTCACTTTTAACCCAGCTGTTCGTCCACCCTTAGGCTAGGATATATATATATATATATATATATATATATATATATATATATATATATACAAAAATGAGATGTATTTG